>JARKHS020010415.1:0-79028 GCA_030143305.2 Amblyomma americanum | reverse complement strand
ATTTGGGGCACATACGTCGTACACAATAACGCAGCGCATCTAAGCCACAAAAACTAGAAAAAAGCACTGAATTGCACATCATTAAGAGTGAGTGCGACTCTGGTTCAAGCTCTTTCTTAGCATAAAATTCTTATAGTTCCATAGTCATTATACAGAAATGGTTTTTACAGAAACAAGAGATTCAGAATGCTGGTCCATCATGTGTGTTTTCCACAGGCTGTGTAACCCAACTAAAAATAACATATCCAAAAGTTCATCAAACCCGCCGCGGTGGCTTAGTGGTTAGGGCGCATGGCTACTGATCAGAAGTTCACGGGTTCTAACCCGGCCGCGGCGGCTGCGTTTTATGGAGGAAAAACACTAAGGCGCCCTTGTGCTGTGTGCGATGTCAGTGCATGTTAAAGATATAATAATAATAATAATAATAATAATAATAATAATAATAATAATAATAATAATAATAATAATAATAATAATAATAATAATAATAACAATAATAATAATAATAATAATAATAATAATAATAATAATAATAATTGGTTTTTAAGGAAAGGAAATGGCGCAGTATGTCTCGTATATCTTTGGACACCTGAACCGCGCCGTAAGAGTAGGGATAAAGCAGGGAGTGAAAGAACAAAAGATGAAAGAGGTGCTGCAGTGGAGGGCTCCGGAATGATTTCGACTACCTGGGGACCTTTAAAGTGCACTGACATCGCACAGCACACGGCCGCCTTAGCGTTTTGCCTCCATCAAAACGCAGCCGGGGCGGTAGGGTTTGAATCGGGGAACTCCGTATCAGTAGCCGAGAGCCCTAACCACCGACCCACCGCTGCGGGTCAAAGCTAAAGATCCCCAGGTAGTCAAAATTTTTTCGGAGCCCTCCACTACGGCACCTCTTTCTTCCTTTCGTCTTTCACTCACTCGTTTATCCCTTCTCTTACTCCGTGGTTTAGGTGTCCGCCGATATATGAGACAAATAATGCGTCATTCCATTTGCCCGAAAACCAATTTCATTTCTAAGGTTCATCAACAATGGTAATGCAGTGAGAAATAATACAAAATTCGGCACTAAATTGTCTTTTTTTCATTGTACGTTGCATGATGTTGCTTAAGAGTATTGCCTGATTACAAATGATGAAACAACGCTCAACCGTTTCAGAAGCATCACAAAGGCGGATGTTAATGTTTGCCTACACAGGGTTGTGTGCTCAAATGTTTTAGAAAGGCACCAACTGAACCAGTTGTAATGTGTATGACAGTAGAGTGTGTTGGGGATGTGTAGTGATGTTATGTGATGTTATAGTAATTTTAAGAAATAAAGAAAAGGCGCTATCACTTGTACGTTTAAGGCGAAATTTAAGCGTTCTTTTTTGTATTTCACGAGCATCTGCAGAGATCGGAAGAACTGTTACCCCATGAATAAAAAGTTAGAAATTCTCCTTACAGATGTTCTGCGCGCCGTTCTACAAGTTTCGAAATAGAGTTCTTTGCACAACTTTACCACTTGCGAACCTGCCTAGTTAATCTTTACAAATTAGGCAATTCAGCAGAGAGAAAAAGTAGTTTGACATGCTTCATACAATAGCTACTCACCTCAATTTTGTCTTGTCTTCTTAGAGTGCATAGGCATTGTTTTACTAGCATTGGGTACTTTTGCCACCCTGCTAAAGTGTAAGATCCGACATTTTTCCAAGCTGTACGATAGGTCATCCGGGACCACGTCAGTGACGCTGGCCTTTTCAACCATGCATTCCAGCTTAAGAACGACTGTCCTAAATATTCCCAAGAGAGCTGGTCACCGCACCGCCTCAATTACGCCAATTCCTACAGGACCAATCCACTTCTCCCCATCGAGATTCACAGCCATTATCTGAGGTTAAATCTTTGGAGTCTAGGCACTTAAACAGAATCCCTTGCGTACTGCTGAAAACTCACCTATCCTATTAGCTATTCAGTGGTCTGCCGAGAGAGTGTGCGCAGCTCTGCTCCAGAGCCTGCTTATTCGGGTTACAGATATGTCATCCTACCCCTGTGATGACGAGCCCTCGCCGCTGCGGCCATTCCTCCGTTTTCCCTTCAAGTCCACACATCGTCAGACCTAAGTGATGTCATTCGTCGCTAGACTTCACGTTGTTGTAGATTTCATTCTGTGGGTCTCTGACGTCCTAAACTTGTTGTTCAGGAGTCCTGCAGTGTCACCATCCTCAGCAGTCTTGCAGACATCACTGAAACTGTGCGTAGAAGGAGTTTATGTTCAATGAACATATTCGAGGCTTAAAAGGGGTCTCATCCAGCGGCAAGCGTCATATACCTTAATACACCTACGGTATTTGAAATTACTTATAGTGTCATGTACCCAAATACAAATATGTCGGGTTAACTTTTCTTCAAATCTTTCATGGTCATTCCATATTACAGCACAGGTGCCATAAATATTTTACGGCTTTATGGTACCCACTGTAGCTTTCATAAACTGGCTTATAATAGTTTTGTTCGTCCTCAACTTGAGCTCTCTTCCCGCTTTTGTGCTCGTTAATATAAGAATATGCTCAGCAGGTTAGAGTCAATCCAGAACAGGGCTACACGATTTCGGTGTCCCAAAGGTTTCTACCAAAATCACAGTTTTCCTTCCACCACGAATAATTGCAAAAAACTAAATTTACCATTCCAGAGTCACCCAGAACAAAACCACTCGTTCAATACAGTTTTTGACCACAAGCTATGACATTGCTCTCTTAGCACTATTCCACAAGTAGTCGCCGCATCACCTCGATATTCCTCGCATGTCTAAAAGACTTCACGATCACCTCACCTTCAAGGCGGTATACGGCAACACATTAGTTTATAATTATTGCGTATTTCCTCGAGCGATCTGACCCTGTAATGATTTATTATATAACATCGCTTCTCTGCCTCATCCAGATACGCTCCATCGCCAACTCACCGAACATTTTAATAAAGTCATCACTTAACATGCCTTCAGTCACATCTTTTAATATCGTTTTTGCTTTGTTGAGGCCGTTAAGTGTGACTTTGATAAAATTCTTGTAGATGCGGTTTCTGTTTATGCTTAAAATATATAAATTATTTTCAAATCTGTTGCTCGTATTTTTCTCAGCATATCATGTAGCGTACTCTATAACGACTTGTTTGATCACGCACTGAAAACAGTAGCTACGAGCATTTCATACTAATTTCTTGTTTTGGTTTAATATTCATTGCGTATCTATTTTCTTAGTTCCCTGTTAGGTTTATAGCTCTTCTTTTTTCATGTGCTCATGTAATTTTGATATGTACTACATTTTTTTCATATCGTTCGGCCTATTTTGTTAGAAGTGGTTCTAAATGTTACGCCCCTCTTACACAGTGCCCTATGGGCAAGAAAGGTATTTCGAATAAAAAAAAATTGTGATAATGCGAATAGTGAATCCACAGCCATCATAACCTTACAAAGAGAAAGTAAAAGAAGCTCGCAAAAGCAGCGATGTCAAGGAGGGAAACAGTATGTCTATATTGGCATTTAACGCGTGTTTACATGTGTTATTCGAAACATTGAACAAAAACAGTTAGGAATAAAAGAAATGAGGGATCATTAGTAATTTCCGATTCTTTGGCCAAATTATAAAGCATGCTCAATTACATAGACATGCAATGAAGAGCGGTGGGCCCAAGTGTATGATGGAGAAAACTTAAGTTTTGTTGAACAGACTCACAAGAGAAGAAAAGAGCAGTTTTACGATATGCAGTCAAGCGCTGGAGGTGGCAAGAGAATACTTATACTTGGTGAACGTAGCGGCGGAAGATATGGGCAACAACAATGAAACAGTTAGGAGAATCGGGAAGGGATGAAATACAGTTGGAAGGCACCCTTAGTTTATGAATGACACATCGTTGGTATGTCTCAATAGAAAGTCAGGGCTGTCTTTTAAAAGTAGTCAGCACAGGGACACAAACGTAGAGGTGGAGGAAAAGTGTTGAAAGTTTTGAAGAAGGGTTCCTTACAATGTATCGATCCGTGCAGAGAAGACTACTAGGTTTTATGATACCTGTAATAAGAGCAGGACAGATTGGTTCAGTAAAGAACAGGCTGTATGATATATTACTATTCGAAATCAAGAACAAGCTTCGGCAGGACATGCCATTGGAAAAGATACTTGACAGAAGGTAAGGCATGAGGCCCCTTTAGAATGCTAAATTTTTGTAAAATGACTCTTTCACACTTTCTTTGATCAAATAGCAATATTTTTCGTTAGCACAAGTGCAAAAATACAGCCAAAGTCTTGACGCCCTGTGAATTTCGCGTAAGCGAAAGTAAAAGTCTTCTAGGTTATTAACATAATATCAACAGAACTTTTCAAGTATATCTATTTTTGGAAATTTTTGGTTTGAATTCATAATAACCGATTCCTACCATCTGTGTCAATTTCTGTTTGTATTTGATAAATCAACGCTCAGAAATGACATGCACGATGTAGGAACACATTGGATGGTCATGCCAGGATACAAAATGGGAAGTTTGGATTGTGCCATGGCATATATCATTTCTATATTACTCCCAGAAGTACGCTAGATATCTTGATCCACACAAGGATCAAAGCCTGTTACGCACATTGAAAAGCTAGCTGACACAACTAAAGTATTAACCTTTGCGGATCTCACGAAATGGAAACTATTTTTGAGCCTAATGAAAAGCTAATCTTCAATATTAGCTATGTTTGTTGCTAAGTTTTCAGCTTAGATTTACAATTGTTTCTTACCATCTAGGCCGACTTTTCTTTGTATTTATTAACAAAAACTTCATCACAAATGATGCAAGATGTTCTAATCAGAACGGATGGTTACTTCTGAATACCAACACTGAATTTTGGTGTGTATCATGGCATACGCCATTTAAACAGTGGCCACAGATCGGTACTACACGTTTGGAGGAAATATACCACTTAAAGAGCTGTCACCACCGGTGTGTCGCCGATGCCTTTTCCTTCGCGCAGGGGCGAAGGATTCAAAACATGTGCTCCGGAGAGAACCGATTGTATTCGAAGGTGAAGCGTGGCAGAAAGTCTCTTACATGCTGCTCATGTGATCAATCAGGGACTGCACTCAATTGTCAAAGTGTTAATTCAGTGCAACGGCGCAGGCACTATCTCCGTTGGTCATGTCAAACAAGATGTTGACGCCCCGTTCTTAAGGCCATGACGCACGAAATATTTGAGGCAGTTAAATTCTGTGTATTAGACGTCAACGCAGTGGCTGTAACGCCGCAGATGTCGCTAATAGAATTCCGCGCTCTACAAGCTTCTCTGCCTAATGACAGGAAATCGAAGATCGCTCGCAACATTTTCCACCAGATATGACAAGGACTATTAAGCAAGGAAGAATGGCACCAACAGCGCCGCGAAAAAAAAATTACCGTAAAATACACCATCAAGATTGCCGTTTAACTGGATTATATTGAACAAACCTATACTCGTAATTTTGGTCTCAGAACTGCGCAAAAAAATAAAAACTGTATAAAAATAAACTGCCGTTAGAGTAAGCGCTCATACCGTGTCTTTAATTTCATTCGTGGTCTTTTCTCGTATTTTGTGTCACGAACCATAACCAATTCGCGAAGCTCTCGATTCTTGCAACCAAAGAGGTCTGCCAAAGATTGGATTGGAAAAAGTTTATTATCGACTTCAGTCATAAATGGGTCTGTTGATCTGGTTAGGTGGCCGTCAGTGGAGACTGCCGGCGACTTCTTCGGCTCTCTTCACCACCTGTACTTGGGTCACCACCTGTACTAACCTTCCCTGCTCCGCACAAAAGCCTAAACAAAGAACTGGACGTACTGTGGAGACAACTTCAAACAAAAACTCTCCTAATACAGCCGTCCTAAGTCATGTGCACCCGGATAGATTTAAGCCGGAGCGCAGTAAATGCGGCGGCAAAGCCACCGTATACAGACCATATCTTCTGGGACTGTCCGAATGATCCCCCACCAATATCGTTCAAGAGGCTCGCACCCCCGGGCCCGTAGGAGACATTGTTGCTCAGCTGCGACCTGGAAACCCAAGTACTGGTGGAGACTGTCGAAGAAGACAAATTCCGAAGAAAAAACGTCTCTGAGATTGGCCGCATCCAGGATGACACCTTTTGAGTTCCATTTTATTTCAATTTACTGCCCCATTTCTGCCTAACTAAAATTGAACTAGAATGCACTGTACAGAGCCCATCATTAACAATGAAGGTAAAAACGTACAAGCGCTGATATCAACTGGGTTTATTGGGGAATGTAACACATACAGACACAGGCTGTCTATATACGGAGTGGTACACCAGTTCCTCTTTTTATGCGGCGCCATAGACATTGGACAGACTGGAAGGTGTCTAAGGACCCGTCGTAAGTAGCATGAAAGCGATAGGAGGAATGATCCCCTTTCACACACAGCTGTCCACTGCAGGGCGTGCAAACGCAAGCACGAGAAGGAACACGGAGAAAGGAAAAGAAAACGTGACCTTCCGGAACATTCGGCATTTTGATGCAAGAAGTGAAAGTGTGTCCAAAATCTCAAGAACACACGCATTCTGTTTTGCCAAAGCGTTGATTTAACGCGCAGAGGTTATGAAGTCTTTTAAAATTCCTCACAAAGGCACAATCTGCATGAGTAATCCTTCCGTTGCCATGTATGAGAATGAAATGAGATATCCGTCTCCCATGTGGCCAGTAGATAACCTTCTGTTTGTGATTATTGCTTGCAGTGTCTATATATGTGTGACATTCTGCAATAAGCGCAGTAGATAGTCGGCGCTTGTTCTCCCTTAACTACCCCCGTCTTCGTGCCGCCTTTATTGCGCTGTGATTATTATAAACATAAATCAACCCGCCCAAATTTTTGCTTTAATCAGGAATCAAGGATTGCTGCCTACCAGAGATACTGTGAATACGTTTACGGTCGCACCTGAATCAGTCAAGGCTTTCGTCATTGAACTGACCAAGTCCACAAGGACGTATAACTTAGGTGTTAACAGAAAAAGAGGAAAGAGTTCTCGCGTAGAACAGAGTAACTTTTGGGACTCTCTGAGGTTCTGCTTGGTTCTTTATTGAAGGTACACTGTTGGCATATTCTCGAAATTATGGTCTTCACCATCCGCCGTGAAAGACGATCATCTCTTTGGACTCGCCTCCCACCGCGGATCAGGGGGCCGCATGCGCAGTGTGGTATGGGCACAGTTTAAAAATGAAAATCAGTGACCTCAAGAACAGTATTAACTTACAGTGTGATTGTGAGGACTGCGAGCACTATGACAAGTGGACGCAAGTAGACGGGGATTTCATTTGCGAATTCCAACTCCCGGTCAGGTGCGCCAGAGTGCCTTTAGCGGTCTCGGTACCCTCCGCTGCACCTAGAAGTAACTACAGGTTGGGGTGGTCGATGGTCGCGTCAAGATATTGGCAACGTAATGGCAAGATATTGGTCAGTGTCCTAGGCTAAGGCTCGCAGCCGGCTGTACTGAACATTGCGTATAGCGACACACTGACGTGCTCACAGAGGAGGGATGCTCGAACAGTGATGTTACATAGGTTTCATGGCCTGATTCGTCCAGGAGTTGGGCAGTAGATCCTGGGTTCCCAACCGCCGGTCACACCAACGATTGATTAATACAATGTCGTCCATGCTTCGCGATATTCTTTGGAAATGAAGCTAATGCTGCAGAGCTAAATAACCTTTTTTCTCATTACACTGCGGGATGGAGCCCCGGTGGAAATTCTTAGTCTCCTCGTTATCGATTTTAATTAGCAGTACACGCTAGTGTGCACATAGTATGCGCACAAACTCAGCACTATGAAAATACTCCTTTACATATAAAATTCTTTATTCTAATACCTTGAAGTTTTCAGCTTGGATTGGTCGGCGGTTTTACACCAATCATGCCTAAGCGTAGAATTTCTGGTCTGGTCTCCATTCTGTCGCTAATGATGAAAATATCACGAAACTACATAAGCTCGAAGCGCGAAAGGTAACACAACCCTCAGCACATAGGAGTGCATGCCAATTAAAAACGCCAAATAGTTGACAAGATAGTATTTATATTATATGCTGCAACGCTAATCGAGTCCGTTTCTTTCTGGCACAGAGACTTCGGGTGTGTTAGCTGATTTTTCTATTTTGTTGCGGTGATTTTGTCAGAAGACTTCGAAGAATTGCGCCATATATAACCATTGACTCGCTACTAGATGATCAGAATGATAGCCCCATAAAATGCACAACCATTGCTCCTTTCACAGGGATTCCAACAGGATAATATTGAAATATTTATTTTTATACCGGCTGGTGAACAAACGCTCCAAATACCTTGCGTGAAATATGGTAAATAAGCCAATACCCACACGTTCTAAAGCCATGCAGAGCCTTTCAGACAGACTGCGAGTCAGTTCACCACATTTTTGGGCACATCACTCGAAGCACAAAGACGGAACAGCATACTCATACATCAGCGCGTGCTCTTATAGAAACAAGCGGGTTGCAGCGCTTCCATGCCGAGCTCATTATCCAGAAAAACGCAAACAGCACATAGTGGCTGGAGCTGAACTGTTTCAAAAGCAGACGTGAGGTTGAGACAACATACGCATTACGGTCATGATAAAATTCCGTCCCATATTCCCTTAGACTTTCCTTCATGTGCAGCCCGAGCAAAGCAGTGAAGATTTAGTTCTTGCACGCAGGTATACCCTAATCTAACGCTTCTAGAAAAATCAACGAAATAAACGAACGCGCTCACTGTAAGAACAATTTTAATGAAACAATTAACGTCGCCTTAAACAGACGCAGCCAAACTAACACAGTGTGAGCTTAAATCCATTCTTGGCGCAAATAAGCACGAAGAATGCAGCTCGTAGATTCTTCGCGGTGTTTGTACACGCTGGATGTTAGCGCCGGCAACGACCGTTATTCAACCATCACACTAAGCTTTTCTCCAGCGCTGGTTGAATGCAACTGTAACAAACATCCTGTGCTCTAGTCTATAGCGTTACAGAACGCCTTTTGTGAAACATGGCCGGCCACGACGCGCATAGAGCGAGCATCTACACGTAACAAGCATTGCACACCTCTCAGTGCAGAACATTCCATTGTCCGCGCAGGCGACAACACAAACTTAAAAAAAAACTGTAATCCGCCTCAGAACGTGAATGTGCGTTTCCGAAGGTGCCAAAACAATCGAGATTATATGGCGCTTATGCATAGTTCTATTTCTGCTGTCATCACTGGCTATACTATAATTTTGGCTGCGCATGCACCTTGCAAAATCGAAAAAGCCTGAAGACAGTTCTCGAGGAGCGGATTACAATGACGGGTTTCGCACTGAATGCCCTTCCACCCTTTAGGAAAGACACAGCGGCACAGGCATAAGCGACAATATTCGAGAACCCGATGCATGCCGCACCTTATAACGCCGCATACACACGAGGAGAGGTTGTTTGTCGCTGCGTACATAATCTCTTCTGCCCGCACACCACTGCTAAGAATGGTTTAGGAGAAAAATTGAACAAAAAATACCCGTGTAGACCAATAAGAAGACCAATAAATTAAGAAGACCGATATATTGGATTTCTATGAAAACGTAATCACGGAAGGCACCCGCCGACGATATCGATACATCCACTTGAACAGTTGTTTTACGACCGAATGATTTTCCGCCTTCTCGCGGTAAAGTGGACAAAACGTGAACCAGAAACCTATTAAACCTTATTATTCTCGCAAAAACGACTCTGAAACCTTACTGCTTTGTCGATCCGCGCAGCATATCCCACCCAGTAGATGCGGTGCACGTTTCGAATAATAATTAAAGGTTGCATTGCATAACGCCATTTTGCGTGTGTTCGTGTTTAAAAAGCTGGTATGGGTGACGTCAGCGTGTCATCAGCTCCGAAGCAGCAGGTTTTTTTTGGAGGAAGGAATAAAAAGTGGCTTTGTGATTGTTGGATCGCAGCACGTTTTCACGCAAATGCAAACTGCAAATGTATAAATGGCCTAGGTTCATTGTGCAGAGGATCATGATGTTTGACAATTGTAACGCTCTTTATAAGAGGTGGCCACAGAGGAATGTAGAATCGCTAATGAAATCTTTCTGAATTAAGGGCGTCGGATAGTAACAATCGAAAGACGAAATGGAATTGCACCGAGCGACTTTTTAAGGGAGAGCGTGTTCGTTTGTAGTACACTTCGCTGGCACCCTTGCTTCAGGGATGGCTGCTTTGCCTCACTTTCCCTGTTAGCATTGATTATTCTTGAATTGTATTCATAATATACATCACTGTATAACGAAAAGAAGCTTTCAAGTGCTTCTGAAAACAATACAGGAGAGCATTGCATTGTCCTTACACATTTTTTTTTTAAATTCTCGAAATAGCCATGCATGTCGAGGACTCTAACCTTATTGGCGGTCAATCGATGCAGTTCCCCTATATATTGTCTATAGACCATCTATAGACAAAAAAAAATTAACGCTGTTATACACGAAGGATATAGACAGTCACAGACCGTCTACAATCTGAATGAAATTAAGGTTGTGATAGAGATAGACCAACGATAATCTAGAGACCGTCTGTAGATAAAAGCAAATTAAGGCTGTTATAGACTTTAGTCTATAGATAGTCTATACACAATCTATCGACAAATGAAAATTAAGGCTGTTATAGAGTTCAGCCTATACATAGTTTATAGGCCATCTGGAGACAAAATGAAATTAAAACGATAAAAGAATTCAGTCTTAAGGTTGTCTATAGACTGTCCCTAAACAAAAGGAAATTAAGGCGGTTATAGAATTTAGGCTCTAGATTGTTTATAGACTGTGTATAAACGAAAGGAAATCAATGCCGCTATAAATTTCATTCTATAATTAGCTTATAGACTCCACGGACATTAGTAATGACATTAGTATTGAAAGTTTTAGCGGAGATTAAGTATTGACGACTTCACATTGCTGATGCAAGATAGCCTGAGTCTCGTTATACTTCGGAATTCCTAATAACTGACGGGCTCACAAGTATTCATGGAGAGTATTGAGGACACTACGAAGAAAAGCGGAAAAGGCTTACTGTCTGCCGGGGCATTTAGAATCGTATCGTGAGGCTCAAAGTAATCATTCGTCAATGCGTGATCGTCTGCAGCAATTAGAAGAAAAAAATGGCGTGACTTCTGCAGTGCATTCGCCCCTCACGCTCCTGTACATAAGATATGCATGATGGTCTGCTACTTCAGCGGCCTCTTTCTCAGAATAACCATTTTACAGATCGGGCTGATGAGCATTGTCGACTTATTTCTTGTCCTGGCATTTCACTGGACTGCGAAAAAATCTAAAACTCAGCTTCGAATGCGCAGCAAAACGTTACTGCTTCCTTTAATGCACAACACGCCTGTTTGAATTCGGTACTCACAATCGGAGAACTTAAAATTGCTCTTCCGGTGTACCGTCGAAAGACTGCTGCGGGACCTAATGTCATTTCTTGTGGAATGCTCCAAATCCTTGGGCCCAAGGGCACTGCCAGTACTTTTGAGGATATTCAATGCTGTGTGCGTTAATGAATGTGTTCCCCAGTCATGGAAGATTGCGCGTGACATTCCCGTTTTAAAGCCTTATAAATCCCATTTGCTTCTCGACTCCTTTCGCTCAGCAAGCCTGAAGAGCTGCTTATGCAAAGTGATGAATAAGATAAGAATGTTGAATAAGAGGCATAATTACTTAGTTAAAGACAACTATTTGTGTTTTCTTGTACCATTCATCGGTCATAGATTTTTCAAATGGGCTAAACTATAGGTAGCAACTTGTAGCGAAGGGTGCTAAAACAACGAAATAATGTAGGGTTGTACTGGAAATGTTTTAGTTCAAATTCCACTCCAGCGATAACAGATGTCGAATTCCGCACAAAAACAGAGCGTATAAACGATGCTACAAGAGAAGAAACAAGGTGAACAATCCCGATGCAATACATACCAAGCCTGACGACACCTAAAGTATGCCGCTGTAGACATTTTCTACTTTATACAGAATTGAAAGCGCCGAATAACATCGCAACCGTGTGATTAACGAAAATTTCGTTGCTGCATTCTGTCGTCGCAGAAGTCATCTCTTCTTTCTAGGTATGGATGCACCGAAGTTCACAACCAACACTAAATGATCATTTATGCGCAGTGTAGTATAAGCAAGAGAAAGAAAGTTCGCAGGCGACAGAAAATGATTCCGGCTCGTTGAATTGGGCAAAAATCGTGTAATAAGCTCTCGCTCTCTTCAAGTTTCTTCGCGGGCCGCCAAACTGGCGGCAGTAAAAATTATAACACGACTTGTGATATCGTGAATAAACTACGCATTTTTATTTAAAAAGTAAAAATAAAATTGGAACTAAGAGGACCAAGCGCGCCCTTGATTAAACTGCCAACTGCGGTTTTAAAGACAAGCAAACTAGCTCTAGAAAGAGGTGTAACACGCAAAAAGGTATACGCAATACGGATCCGCGGTGTTAAAAAAATGTTGGTGTACCTTAACGTAAAGAAGGTAGAAGGAAAGCAGAGATAGATGTGGATCATTGCAGG
Organism: Amblyomma americanum; assembly: GCA_030143305.2. Lineage (NCBI taxonomy): Eukaryota > Metazoa > Arthropoda > Arachnida > Ixodida > Ixodidae > Amblyomma > Amblyomma americanum. Next base: position 66,456 of record JARKHS020010415.1, on the reverse strand, counting down.
CTCCATTCGCTGGATCGAAAAGCAGCTTACAACCTAACCAGGGAAACAGCAGTATTTTAAACGCGGTTTTGCACCCCGCCATGTTTTGTCCACGACTGCACAAGCTGAGTGCAGGCACTTTATTATCATGAAGTATCATTATCAACTGCTTATATATCAAACAGTTATATATATATATATATATATATATATATATATATATATATATATATATATATATATATATATATATATATATATTTATTTATATATATATATATAAACCGTTACTCCATTGGGCACACTTTTATGCGCAACCGCTATCAAAATGTCGGCGTTTTTTAGTGCGATGAATAGAGCTTGACAGCAAAAAGTGCAAATTTTCGCAGACTTCTCGAGCAAAACATTTTCCTGCATTGTACACACAGGAAGCCGGTGTTGGTGACGATTTCCTTCTCGCGAGCGATGTGTCATACAAATCATCGCGTCCATCTGGTTTGAGTAGAGCGATGCTGTGTGTGAGGAAGGACCTACTCTCCAACCTGATCCAGTCCAGTGACCCGACGTTCCAGAGTTCGTGCCTTGCAAATTTTCCTTTGGAAAGGTCTGCGTTACTGATATTACCATTTACACGCAAGTCTGTATTGAAGATCTATTGAATATATCTAAAATAACGGTCCCTCATTTATTGATTTCTGGTGATTTTTACGCTAATATTACTGCTTGGAGTAATGACTACTGTGACACCCATGGAATGATCCTTGAATGCGCCGCAGAGAAACGTAACATTTATTTTGAACGATAGGTCTCCGAAATTTCTTCGCTTTTTTTCGTTTTTTGAGCTATTTAGATCTGACTCTATGCACTCAAGATCGGGTGTCAGACGTGGGCTGGACCACAGACATTAAGAAATGCGAAAATGATCACTATCCGAAATTGGTAAGTCATCCTAGCCTACGATGTCATGGTGCCCACCGTGAATCCCAGCTTAACAATTGCAAGGGTGTCCGTCACAGCATAACTGAAAAAGGTTCCACGGACATTACTATCGGAGACTTTATTTCGCTGGTGTAACATAGCCTGATTCGTTGTACCAAGGAGGTACCCATACCTTACGCGTTTACAAGTATTGGTGGAGAGTGTGAGCGACTGAGGGCACTACGAAGAAAAGCGGGAAAGGCTTACTGTCGATCTGTCTCTTTAGGATCGTATTGTGAGGCTAAAAGGATTTATTCCTGAATACGTAAAAGTCATCAGTAATTAGGAAGAAAAAATGACCTGACATCTGCACTACACTGACCCCTGACACTCCGCTACCTGAGGTATTGATGATGGCCCGCTGTTTAAGCAGGTCCGTTTTTCAGAATAACCCTTTCAGTCTTTCTGAAATGGAACAAAACACTGTAGAAAAAAGCCTGGCTGATGAGTCTTGTCGACTTATTTTTTGTCCTGGCGTTTCATTAGAATGCGAAGAATTAAAAACAGAGCTACATATGCGCTGCAAGACGGTAATGCTTGCTTCAATGCGCAACATGCCTATTTAGATTCTGTATTCATAATCGGGGAACTTAATGCGCTCTTGTGTTGTGCCGTCCAAAGACTGCTGCTGGACCTGATTTTTTTTTCTTTATTGCCTGGCTTTAACACAGAAAATTGCACATAACAAACAATCAACAAAAGACAAACGCTATGTACACCCGACTCGAAGTCAGCCAGCATGAGTCTGGCTTCGTCAACTTAAAATTCACGCAGTGTACAGAGTGGCTCTAGTCTTATGTAGCTCTAGTTTTATGTAGCTCTGGACCTGATGCCGTTTCTTCCATAATGCTTCAAAACCATGGGCCCAAGGGCACCGCCAGTGCTTTTGGGGATAATCAATACTGTGTGCGTTTATGAATTTGTTGCCCAGTCATTGAAGATTGCGCGTGACCTTCCCGTTTTAAAGCCCTATATATCCGCTTTGTTTCTCCACTCCTTTCGCCCAGCGAGCGTGAAGAGCTGCTTATGCAAAGGGATGAAGAAGCTTATAGACGCGAGGCTTCAGTTGTGGTGTGATGAAACAGAGTGCATTATGAGTTTATGACTGCATTTTTTGACGTAGATGCACTATGGATGCAAATATGGACCTAGTAACATGTGCAGAGCATGCACGTAGCAAAGGCAATATCACCGTTTCAGTATGTTTGGGTATCAAGTGTGCATTCGATGCTGTAAGTCATATTCATGGCCTCTCAAGTTTGCTAGACCTTCTTCTGAGTGGAAGACAGCGAGGCTGGATTTCCCACTTTGTAGATGGCAGAAATATATTTATGAAGTCAAGTGAAGTAACAAGCGCGCAACATATCCTAATGCAAAGAGTGCCGCAGGGCATTGTGATAAGCAGTTTTCTTAACTGCGTGATGGTGGATTTGCCGCGAAAGCTCCCTTATGGCTTACACCGTTCGTTAAATGCCGATGATGTCTGCATTTGGGTTTCTGGAAACCCTGCAGGCCTCAATCAGTCTAACTTGCAAGAAGGCCTTATATATAATTGGCTGCTTTTGAAGAGAGAATGATGATGCTCTCGGATGCAAAAATAGCCGTTCTGCTTTCTCTCTCTGCTTCAATGATCAATCTTTGGCGTTTGTAAAGCAGCACGGTTATCTGGGTGCAGTTCTTGACAGGCAACTCTCTTGGGTTTAACATCTATCGAAGACGAGATGAACTCTGTTGTGAACGTGCTACGCAGGCTTGCAGGTACGTCTTGGGGCTATTCTTCGTCATCTCTGCTTGCAGTTCACAATGCACTCAATTATCAAAAAATTGCATACTCCTCACCGATTCTTCATGGTCTGTCGCGAACCGCCGAGGAGCGCCTGCAAAGACATTTAGCTCGCGGTCTCCTAGTGTGGTTGGGAGTTCTTTCCAACGCTGTGGTAATTTCTGAGGCACGGCACCCTTCGTTTGAAGAGTTACGATCAACAAAGACTTGCATGAACATTTAAAGCCTGATAACTCAGCATGAAAGGCACCCATTAGCTTTCGCGCTGCATGAACGGGATAGATGTCATATACATCAAGAGTTTCAAAACCAACGCCTGCATCTTTCAAGTAATGAATTTTGTAAAAGAGACAAAGAAAATCCTCCATAGCTTCTCGTTACGCCTACAATACAGTTGTCTGTCGTAGGGATAATTAGGAAACGGGGCATGATGATATTCGTTGCTCAGCAGTTAGCTCTTTACCAGATACGCATGCAGTATCCCGGTTACACTGATGTGTACACTGGCGGTTCCAGTATTTAAAATTCAGCAGCGTCCGCATATGTGATTCCGCACACGAATAAGCAACGGGCATAAAAGCTGGCTCACGCGACAGAATCAACGACTGCTGAGATTTACGCTATTTATTTGGCTCTCCAGTTTATCTCCTCGGTTCGAGACCCGCGTGTGTGGGTAACCTTAAGCGATTTCCAGACAGCACTGAGATCACTTCACAGCGCTAGTTCAATACCATGGAAAGTTAGACTGGTACAGGAAGTTCTAAGATATTTTTCTAAGGGTACCAATAAGCAGTATAGTACAGTTTTGCAGTGGACACCCGGACACTGCTTTATTTCTGGGAACTCTGATGTGGATGCAGCGGCTAGGCAGCACACTTCACTGCCCTGACTTATTTGCTTCCGTTATCGCGAGGCGCATTGCGCCGTTTCTTGAAGACCATGCGCATTAAAATGAAAGAAAAGATGTGGTTTCAGTCAAAACATAGAGGTTCTGATCTGCATTTCATCAATCCATTGCTGCGGTTTAATATTATATTATATATCACCACAAGCTTACAAACGCTGTTTCACGCTTGCTTTTACGAACGGCTTACACGAAGCACTTTCTTCATAAAACTGGCCGCGCAGACAGCCCTCGGTGTGTGTGTGGTGAAGAAAACTAGGCTGTGACTCACATATTACTCGATTGCAGAGTGCACTACAACATAAGGTCGCGATTGGAAAGAGACTTGAGCGCTCAAAAAACATTTAAGTCTGAGAAAGCTCTTAGGCCTATGGACGACATGTGAACTGTAAAAGCGAGCACTTGTGGCATTGATAGCATTCTTTCCGGAAAGCGGTATCCTTGGGAAGTACTAGGTTTCTATAACTGGAGTCAATGCTAGAGCTCTTACCTCTCTGGGTGCGAGATTCAAGAGCTTTGTTATTTGATTTTGCTGTGTTTGCTGCAAACAAACTTTTTGTTTTTTTTGTGTTTTTGATGAGTGAGCGCGTTAATAGCGTTGTTATCTGCTTTTACTGTGTGTATTGAAATTCAGCTTATTTCTTGTTCTTTCGTTCTTGTTTATTCATATATATTCAAGGTGTTTTTGTTCTCTGGTTATTGATACTTTTACTAACAATTGTACTTTGTTTTTATATATTGTGTACTGTTTGTGTTTAATTTATATTATGTTGAACTGTACATCGTTGGACCAAGTGAGTGCTATTATTTGGTGAAAAGGAGTAGCCGGAGCCGCTATAGAGCACCAACCTCTCCTTTACTGTTCACGTGAACAAAAAAAAATACCCATACAGTTTAACTTACTCAGGCACCCACAACTACGGCGCTTCTCATTAGCTCGTACAGATTTGGGTCCTTGAACCTAGAGCAACTTGTAACAGTTATTTTTACTGTAAATTCGACACAGTAAATCGCTGACGGGAGAAGAGGAAGAAAATACGCTGTATATAAAACGTTTTGCATCAGCATAAATACTTTGTTAAAACAACTACTTATGCTTTCTTGTACCACTCATCGGTCAGAAATTTTTTCTAATGGACCTACAGAATATGTAGCAACTTGTAGCGAAGGGTGCTAAAACATCGAAATAATGTAGGGCTGTACTGGAAATGTTTTTATTTCAAATTCCACCCGAGCGATAAGAAATCTGGAATTCAGCGCAAGAAGAGAGCGTATAAGTGATGCTACAAGAAAAGAAACAAGGCGAACCATCCTAATGCAACAGATAGCAAGGCTGACGACACCTAAAGTATGCAGCTGCATACATTTTCTACTCTGTAGACAATACAAAGCGCCGGGTAACATCGCAACCGAGTGATTAACGAAAACGATGTTGCTGCATGCTGTCGTCGCAAAGGTTATCTCTTTTTTCTAGGTATGGATGCACTGAAGTTCCCAACCCGCACTAATTCATCATTTATGCAGCAGTGTAGTATAAGCAAGAGAAAGAAAAATCGCAGGCGGCAGAAAATATTTCCTGTTCCATCGTTGAATTGGTTAAAAATCGTGTAATAAGCTCTCGCTCTCAACTTTCTTCATGGGTCGCAATACTGGCGGCAGTAAAATTTATAACATGACTTGTGAAATCGTAGTTAAACTACGTCCTTTATATTTAAAAAAAAGAAAAATAAATTTGCAACTAAGAGGCCCAAGCCCGCCCTTGATTAAACTGCCAAATGTGGTTTTACAGACAAGCAAACTAGCTCTAGAAAGAGATGCAACAAGCAAAAAGGTATACGCGATACGGATACGTGGTGTTAAAAAAATGTTGACGCACCTTAATATAAAGGAAGTAGAAGCAAAGCAGAGATATATTGGGATCATTGCAGGCTGCATTCGCTGGATCGCAAAGCAGCTGACAACCTAGCCAGGGAAACAGCAATATTTTAACCGCGGATATGCATGCCGCCGTGTTTTGTCCCCGACTGTACAAGCAGAGGGTTGACACTTTATTATCAAGTGGCATCATAATCAAATGTGTACATATTTAGCCCTTATTTTACTCACGACAACCTGCGAATAAACGCCAAATTTTGTTTGACTGCCCGCCCTAAACAAGAAGGCGCTCGTTCATTTGCATAAAAAATTCGCTTTACAAATGGCCAATAAATAATAATAACATAACAATAATGATCAAGCAATCAAGCAATTTTCAATTTTTACTGCCCACGTAGAACCCAAAGGTCTTGGTGCTGGTACACCATGCACACGCAAAAAATGTAAATTTGTTTCACCACAAATGAAGACACTGAAGTGAGGTAATGCAGCAGTCAAGGCGATAAAAAAAGGCATATAAAGTAGCCGTGACAGCATGCATTGTTTCACCTTGTCCACAGAACCATCCGTGAAAATTTGAAGTTTGTGGGCATACTCTGTATCCAAGTGTTCAAGTACAAGCGAACGCGTGGCTGCCAGAGGAGAGCTGCGCTTTGCGCTCACATGAGGAATTGTGACCTTACAGTCGAGAGTTGGAAAAGACAAGATTGATTCAACCGTTTTTTGATTCAACCAATTAAGCCTTCGACTCATATCTCTTGCAGAGCCGCTGGAGAAGGGCAGCTACCGTCTCTCCCAGGCGGCCAAGATACATTAGTAGTCTCTGAGAAGTGACAAGGCTAAGAGGTTTCGATAGAGACTCACGAAGTACTGCCTTATTCGCAGCCGCCCGAGGAACTCCAATGGCTCTTCTAAGACCCTTTGTGTGGACAACTTCGAGACGTTCAAGTTGTGATGCCGAGAGGGAAATTAAAGGTAATTTTTACATTATGCGACCGACCACCTACGCTTCATGAAGTTTGACCATTGAAGAAGGATGGTTTCCCCTTTGCTCACGTGCAGTTCTACGGACAACATTGAGACGCAAAGATATAGATGAAACAATCGCGTATACAGCTTTTCGCCACTGCAGACGGGAGTCAATAATGACGCCCAGGAAACGCGTGTGGTTGAATTGATGGATACAAGAGTGACCGAGGCCTATCTTCAACTGCGCTTGACGTCTTCCTACACCTGGAAACAGAACAAAGCCGGATTTTTCTACTGACAGGGACAATCCCACACCTTGAAGGTAAGCTTGTGCCGAAAGTAGAGCCAGTCGAGCTATCAGGGCTAATCGCTTGTGTTGGTAGCCAGTAATCCAAATGCAGATGTCGTCAGCATATATTGACATACGCACATGCCTGCAACTTTTTTTCAACGAATCGGGAAGGCCAGCCATTACGACGTTAAAGAGCGTGGGGGAAAGAATACTTCCTTGAGGCACACCTCGTAATAGAACCCTTTCGGTGCTTAACGTACTCGCTAACCGTACACGCACCGCGCGATCAGTTAAAACTTGTAAATAAATCTTAACATATGGCCCAGTATGCCCGTGCATTGCAAACTGTTCAGAATTTAGCACTGTAGCATGTTGTCGTAAGCATTCGCAAAGTCAACAAAAATGGCTAAGGAGGGAAGGCCGAAAGCTCTCTGGTGTTCAATGTGACTCTCCAAGTCTAAGACGCTGTCTTGGGCACTAAGACCTCGGCGGAATCCTGTCATACATGTTGGCAGTGCCTTGCTGTCCTCAAGTCACCACAATAAGCGTTCATTTACCAGCTTCTCCATCAACTTAGTTACGCAGAAGGACAATGACACAGGGCGATACGAGGCAAGGTCTGTCATGTCTTTTCCAGGCTGCAGTACTGGAACTACATGTGCCACCTTCCATGATGGAGGAACATCGCCAGTCTCCCAAACTCGATTGATGAAGTTGAGAAGCTCCTTCCTGACTTTCAAGGGCAGATTATACAGCATTTGATTGGTGATGCCGTCGGGACCTGGTGCACACCGGCGCCGCAGGCCACAAAGCGCAGTCTGAAGCTCACGAAGCGTGAACGGGATGTCCATGATAGACCTGGAGGAAGCAGGTGGTGTATATATATCTATTCCAGAATTAGCGCGTACGAGTGAGTCTGCAAATTCCTCTGCCAATCACGCAATAGGTTTTTCCTTGACTATTGCAAGAGCTTCAAAAGGCTTTGAAGGGCGAGATTCTCCAGCAAGGCTGCCAATAACTCTCCATGTTCTCGATATCGGTGAGAACACAGTCAAACTAGCGCAGAATGAGGCCCGTTGCAACCTGTAGAGCTTGTTCGTGTGCCGTCTAATGGCAGAATTCAGCCTATTAAAGATCGTCTTCAGTTGGCTGTCGTCCTTCTTCCGCAGGAGTTGGCGCTCCGCCCTTCTCGATGAGCAAAGGTTCCTGAGTTTTATATCCGGGGCCAGAAAATGATCAGGTAACTTGACCACCGTTGTTGCTGCTTGCTTACTACAAATCATTTTGTCCACAACATCACCAGAAACACGTTCTAGGTGCTCTCTGTACTTGTCCCAGTTGACCACATTGGTAATTTTAGGACCATGCATACGAAAGTCGGCAGCAAACGCTAAAATCGAATAGTGATCACTTCCCATGCGGTCAGGCGCTGTTGACCACCTCACGCGGGCGTCAGGTGAATGCAGTGTCAGGTCTATAGCTGTCGCTGAGGCTGGAGGCCGAAAGAAAGTGGGGCTTCAGTCATTGGCAACACACAGGTCAAAACTGTCAATAACGTCTACGAGTTTGCGTCCACGGGAATCCGTGTTCATCTCACCCCAGATGGCATAATGGGCGTTGAAATCACCGCATATGATTCGAGCAGCTGGGCAGCGGTCGCAAAGCTGCTGTAGAAATAAATCCAATCCTACCTTCTTCCTTGGCGACATGTAAACGGATGCAATAGAAAGGGTTCGAGAGCCTAGCTGTATTCTCACTCCCGCAACCTCAATGTCATCCGTGCAAAGATCGGTAACGCTTAAAGAAACATGTGGAATTTCCCTTCTTATGTAAAGCGCGGCACATCCTGCAGCAAATGACTTTATGCTGCAGATTTTATGGGTGACACATCCAGTCAAACATCTCCCGCTTGGCAGGTGAGCTTCTGAAAGGGCCAATACTGGAACACAAGTCTCTTTCAAGAACAGTTTTTGTTCTGCTAACTGGCTTAAACTCACACCACAGTACCACTGCAATATAAACAGCACTTTTCCGTGCATATGAGATCCACGAGGTTTAACCCCATCAATATTAGATCCCAAGGAAGTTTGCTGCGAAGGAGGTAATTAGGGACTCAAAAGAAAGCACCAGCTCGAGGAATGTTCTTCAGGTTACCAGGCGCCTATCGCTGGAACATGTGAACGCAGGGCCCCAAACAAATCATGAAGAAGGTCAGGCATACCTTGATTTTCCAGCTCCTTATTTTGCGCAACGCACTCACAACATCGACTCAAGATGCGGACGAGGACACACTCTTGGCCGCAGAATCTGTTTTTTTTTTGTCACTTGTGCATATGAGAGTCCACCTTGCCGTCGAGGCTGGCTGTGATCCGGCCGCTCACGGAACACGGGCACTTTTTTTTTGGAGGCCGAACCAGCCGACTCGCGCGCACTGGACTTTGGCGTCTTGCTGGACTCAGGTCTCTTAGGGACATTGTTGGGTAACGCAACAACATCAGACTCCAACGCAGGGAACTCGTCTAATCCTGGTCCAGGCGCCTCAGTCGGTTGGGTTTTGGGACCAGCAATAAAGGATATTCGACGGTGCAGAGCGCTCACACGGAAGGGGCAGCCTCCGAAACTCGCTGGATGATCACCACCGCAACTGGCGCAAGCCAAATCGGCCTTGCAGGTTTCAAAGTCGTGGTCGCCTCCGCACTGCTTACCGCGTCGATCCTTTGTGCAAGCGTTGGCCACGTGCCCACACCGTTGGCATCCAAAACGACTGTGGAGGGGCTTGAGTGAAATCCGCAAATGCGTGTTTTGTGAATCCAAGATCAATTTTTTGGGGCGCTCTGAGTTGGGAGCGAAATGTATACACGATAGAGTTGGTAGGTTTCGCAGTCCATTCTTTTCCTGGAGATTCCACACGACGCACAAGTCGTCTCCCGTGCAGTAGACCATGTGGTTTCAGATAATCAAGTAGGTCGCGTTCTGAATACCACTTTGGTACATCGTAAATAACACAGCTGTTCTTCATGTAGGAATGGGGCCACCGCACGTTAGCTTTGATGCCAAAAATCTGAGAGCTCTGCAGGAAGCTTGTCAACCGGCTCTTCGGTCGAGATGTGCTAGCTGAAGAGCCCCGTGCATGGGGAACCGACTACGAATCGGAGCTGACCCCAGCAGTTATTGAATGGCCGCGAAAAGTAAGATTGGCATTCTTCTCTCTTAAATCAACCCCATTCTCTGTGGGCTGAACCACTAAGGGGATCCCGTCCGTTCGATGCTCGCGATGACTCACCAGCTTGAAGCCCTCGTTGTCCACGTCAGCCATATCGGCCACTGACTCGTGACCGTCTACGACTCGTTGACTCATCCCCACTAAGCGATGAGGTCTCGATGCATGGGTGGCCGTCTAAATGTTCTGGTCGTTCCACAGCCTGGGAAGCCATGGCCGCCTCTTTCGAGTCATCCTCCTTTGAATGGCGTGGTACGTTTAGGCTTGCCGGCGCCGGAGAAGCCGTACTCCTCCCATAGGAACAGTACCGCATTGCAGATGTTGCCGTCTTCGAATATTCAAATAAAACTAGATAAATTAGGCAAAATTAGGTAAAGAAACCGAGCTGAGGCCATCTTTTGATGACCTGAAATATTACAGTGTGCATTTCGAACTTCCCGTGGTCTCTGGCATGCCCCCTTGTCGCGGTCTGCAGCATAAATTACAATAAAGAGCATGCACAAAACAGTGAAGATGCTAAAATTAAAAAAAGAAAACGTTTGGCGCTTGTAAAAACAAGTGTTTTATGCAACGTACCAAATCTCATAATTTAGTCAGGCTAGCTTTGTATAATATTTACGGCTGAATATACAATGAATAGCGCCCGTTTTACAGGCTTGAATTTTATTTCGTGCGACAGTAATGTCCTTAGTGTTGGCAAAAATATTAAATTGGTTCTAGCATTGCCTGGATAATAAGAGAAACAAATATATGTAAGTGCACAAAAACACTTTCAAATATATCAAAATCCTTTTTGTTTCTGTTTTTTGCTAGAGTTTTGTTTTTTTTAAACAGGGTTAAAAAAATGAAATTCGAATATTGTTGCTATATTTGAAACAGCATCGACTACTCAATATCTAAATGATCTTCGCGGCGATTAGTGAATAATTTCACCTTTCACAATTTTTTTTGTTACGATCTTTTAATGCCACTGCGAAGTTGAGATGGTGGGCACAAAATACACTTTTTGTCACCCAAAACAGTCTAGGGAAGCGTTTACCACAGTGATACGATTATCTGTTTTTTTTTAAAGAAATGTGATGAGGTCAATCCCAAAGCCTACATTCTTTGGCATGGAATGACTCAATTGTTGCCCCTGTACCTCTATCAAATCAACAGATACAAACAACAGACTTGAATATCGCTCGTTTTTACAATTATAATATTTTATATCACAGGTAATGTTTCAGCTGGAAGCAAGTAAAAATATTCGCTCGTTCACATGATAAACTAAATCATGTGTATTTTACAGCATTATTTATCAATTTTTAGCTCGGTTGGCAAGCAGTATAAACCTTTAATTTAAGGCAGCCTTTTCTCAATGTTCTTATGATATATTGAAGTTCACCTGAATTCTCCGCAAAGAAATCACGGGAATGAAGAAAATGCCACCGTTTTTTTACTTGCAGGCTTTTCACGTTAGAGAGTAGTATTTATTGGGCTCTAATAAGCGCACTTCCAACAGAGTAAAATATAGACGTTAATATCCTGAAAGTAGCTGTTTAATTGTGACACTACCTCTGTTACGCCTCTTAAACTGCGTTAGAAATAACAAAACAGCTTATCCAAAAATGCACATTCTTTAGGGAAATTGCTCTCGATAACATTGCTTGATACAATTACTGCTTATTAACTTTAGGTCAGTGAGATTTTGTTGAAGTAACAAAACTCTAACTTTCATGTGATTCTTACCTATCTTTGCATCGACAGTAGAAAATGTAAGTGTTTTTTTGTTGTCAAGATTCGTTTCCACAATACGTTTAGCTGGCGAGATGAAAAATGCTAGAAAATCAGAGGAAACATGAAGTCGCAGTTCTTATTCATCGTCTTAAATACCTGCGTTCTCGAAAGCTCATTCATAAAGTTGTTACTGACGCTAGTGTGGTAAAAAAACGGCTAAGGTCGCAAAGCAAGTGTCTGAGCGGAGATATTTGATGCGAATTCTCACAAAGTAATGTCTTTTTCGCTCTCTATGTCACAGCTTTATCTTTTAAATTGGTGTTCCCCTGCCAGAGTACTAAGAGCGGAAGCGTCCAGTCTATAGTACGCACTGTCACTTGCCGGCCTCTGTCTAGAGACTTCGTGAGTCCCCGAAGTTCGAGGGCATCAGATTGTGCTAAGAACCAGTAAAGACAAGCCAAATTCATTAAAAGATCTCCCAATTGTCCTGCTAAAACAGACAGTATCGCCTCGAAATCTAATGTCGCAGCAGCATTGAAAAGAAACTGAAAAAATGCAATATCACAACATTGTGCAGCTAGCGGTGAGTGTTTGGATTGCTATGCACGTAAATGTCCTACAGTCATTTTTTCCGGCTGGAGTGCATTTTTAAAGGGTAGCCAACACTAGTCAGTTAGATGAAATTTAAACCGTTTTGCGGCATTTGGGAGCCGCAAACGAAAACGACGCCCTGCGGCGAAAGTTAATACACTGGCGAAGATATCAGACAGTTTTGGTTCCTTTGTGCGTATCTTCGCAGTTCAGCTGAGGTAAGTACAAACACCAGTGAAACATAAATTATTCCTTAGTACATTCTCAGACTTGGTCTAACATGAGTCGAGTACAGTATCCTGCGCATCTGGAAGCATCTTTCCGTCTTGCTGTAAACAGACTAGTTGCACCAGCTGACAATTTGTTCCAATCGTTGAGCCGTCGTGACCGATGGCCGACATGTGGAATGTCAGCGCGTAGAAACGAGGAACCTAGCGAAATACACGTACACACATACGGATGCTGACTTAGCGCAGCTGGCTTGCGCTGCGAAAACCTTCTCATTCATCACACACAGGCGCACTGCGGTCAGTGGCCGCATTGCGCGCCGAATATCGCTTTCGCGAACACACCAGATATGTCACCGGCGTTCACAGAAGTCTCAGAGAAACCTCAAATGTAAGCAGTGAATGGAATGCTCAGCCCTCCTAGTGGGAAAGCAGTTGAAGAAAAAGCTACTAAGAATTTTGGAACGATGGATGGGTCGATCGGAATGAAATGCATGAGCATCACGCGATTTCATGACGCACACAGGGATCATTGATGGAGAAGACCTTTACACAATTATTTTGCCCACATAACACACGCTACTTGGGCACAATCGATCACGTCCGCGAAAAACATTTTTGCGCTCGCCAGAAGACAAGTCCGGCCTTTTAGAGTCGTCGTTCTTCCCCTCTCGCAACGACGGCACTCTAGGCGCCATCTGCCTCCCTCCCAAACGAGTCCGCACTCCGACTTCTTCGTTACCTCCTTTCTCACCTGCATTTCGATGGAGGCGAAATCTAGAGGCCCGTGCACTGTGGCGATGTCAGTGCACGTTAAAAAACCCCAGGCGGCCAAAATTTCCGGAGCCTTTCACTACGGCGTCTCTCATAGCCTGAGTTGCTTTCGGACTTTATACCTTCATAAACCATAAACTACCCTTTCTCATCTTCTGTGTCAGCGCTTTCAGCGCCTCCTGACTCCAATGTTAATTTTTGCCCCGTGCGCTGCCTAAGCCTACAGGAGTTAGAAGGCAAAGGCATTATCACAAATCCGTTATCACTCCTATTCATGGCAAGTAAGTCTTGCTACCTTTGGCACATCGGTTGGTCGTACAGCAAAATTATATTCGCAATGATAATCGTACAACTCTATTTTCTTCGAGACGCTAACGATCTTGACAAACTTCCGCGGATTTTAAAGGCAGGCGCGTCTCAGTAACCTAATCTGCAAAATACCCTGCACGCAAATACCCTGCTGTAGCTCTCACAAGGTCACCTGCATAGCGCGAATACAGTGCACGCGACCGGAAACCTAGTAACTCGGTGTACTCACGTGAACGTTGAGCAGTAATCGAAGGTAGACTTTTTCAGGTGAAATAATAGCCTTCGCAGTATTAGCAATGTGTTTGGGTGCAAGAAAACCGGTGATTTATTTTATGTAGTCTGCTGGTCATATACTTTCTAAGAATTCATTTTTTTACTTGACTACGTTAGAGGCCTATATACAAGTGGATATATGTAGCTACCTTTATGTAACAACAATATCAATTTTTTTTTTAATTTTAAGAGTATGATCACAGTCGGTCGTGTAGCGAGGGAGATCTTGGCCATTTTGAGCGCAATACCAAAAATACCGCGCCTGCGGTGAGTAGATCATACTTATTAACTCGGCGCAATCCGTGTCGTAAGTACCACGTGACATTCTTCGTCACGCGTGTTTGCGCCTCCGTTGGCGGGGCGAGCACCGGTGAGCAAACGAGTGGGCGGTGCAGGAAAAATTCATTTGGCATGCGCGGCACGGTTTTACACGACTTGATTTGCATCGCTCGGTATTTACCTATGGCGCGTGATTTTCGAATTGCGTGGGACCATAAAAGGATAATATTTAATCAGCCACAACATCGACTGTTATTACAATTTCAAATATGTAAAAACTATTTTGGCCATGACTAACAGTCAGCTGCCAATATCTAACTGTAACCAGGTTGCGAACTTTAATAGTCAAAAAAGTTTTCATTACAATTAGGCTAGTTCAAATCCTAAGGGAGTTAGAGACATTTCTGGCGCCTGTCACCACCGGTAATACTGGGCAGCAAAAAAACATATTTGCACTTCACGAAGCTGGTTTTAAATTTCTCCACGAAACTAACATCTCTCTCTCTGCCTATATATATACATACAAACACACAAACGCCGATGCGCTGTAACACAACGCGGCAAACGTGAGCTGCTGGTTGTTGAGTGGGACCAGCCACATTCTTTTGTATTGTGCCTAATTGCACAATTAGTCCAAAATAATAAACCAACTTCGCAAGCAACAAATATAGGCGAAAAAGGCAAAGAGAAACTTTTAGAACGGTCGGCAAAGCATGCGATTGAAGTTTTACTTTTTCTTATACTATGTATAAACTTTTTTCGCTCACTACAGATGGCCGCGAAATGCAAAAAGATACCACGTGACATGCCCGATAAAAGCGGCCAGCAATCTCCGTCCTTAGTTCTTGCGCTGGCGCAGTCGCACAGCTAGCGCCTGTAGCAGCCCTGTCACCTTTAAAGCGGCAGAACACCTCGTTGAGTGAGCCCTTTGTGTGTGTGTATATATATATATATATATAATATAAAATCACCAAAAGTTGAAGAAACATAACCGGATTTAATTCACGACGTTTCGGCTGGAGGACCAGCCTTTTTCGAGTGTAGTACAGCGTTTGAAACACGCAGTTTTTATAGAGAATGCGCGAGGTACAAAGTTTACAAGTTTACAGCAAAGCACGAGTTCAGAACACTAGGGGGGGGGGGGGGGAGAGAAGAGACCAGGAAGAACATTTTTTTTAAAACAAAGGAAGAGAGCGAATCGGTGACAATCTAAGAAGGCGTCTCCTAACCTGAATGCAGGTGTTCCCGAGGGGCCGAAAACAATTTTTTTTAATAAGAAAAAATAATAAGATTAATATAATAGAAACATAAAAAAGGGGGAGATTCTTTCTCACCACCTCAGGGCTGCCTTGGAAAGGCCCTCGAGGTGCGCTCCTCTCAGCATTTTGGTGACAAGCGTGAAGGGCTCGACCCCTGTACAAGGAGGAAGCTACATTCCAGAGAAACTGGTAGGGGGGGGGGGGAGGAGGGGGAGTAAGGAGGAATGCAAACGAGGCCTCTAATAAAGAAAAAAAGACGGAAAAAGAAAAAGAAAGTATTGAAAAATGAAAGAAGAGCCATTGTACAAGGCTTGGTAATATGCATTCAGAGAAGGGTGGTGGCAACACCAGAGAATACAAAATAGGACATTTAAAAAAAAATAAAAAGAGGGAATTCTTTTCCACCACCTCAGGGCTGCTTTGGGAAAAGGGGGAAGGGCGCATTTTGGTGACAAGCGTGAAGGGCTTGACACCTGTACATGCAGAAGGCAACATTCCAGAGGAACTAATAGGGGGGAAGGGAGGGGGGTAAAGAGGAATGCCAACGAGGCCTCTAAAAAAAAAGAAGAGAAAAATAGAAACAAAAACACAAAGACAAAAAGAACAAGAAAAAGAAAGAAAATTTGGGGAAAATGGAAAGAAGAGCCATTGTATAAGACTTGGAAATATCCATTCAGACAAGGATTGTGGCAACACCTTAGAAATCAAATAATACAAGTTCCTAATCAATTCTTAAAAGGGCGCTCCGTACGCACGCATACAGATACAGACAAAAGACAAGGCTAACAATAAATCCAACAGAAAAAAACGTACTGCAATGAGTCGGAAGTACAATCTGCCGCAAGACAAATGACCA
Source organism: Amblyomma americanum (assembly GCA_030143305.2). Classification (NCBI taxonomy): domain Eukaryota; kingdom Metazoa; phylum Arthropoda; class Arachnida; order Ixodida; family Ixodidae; genus Amblyomma; species Amblyomma americanum. The sequence goes on along the minus strand of JARKHS020010415.1, from coordinate 50,169 downwards.
TTCTGAGTAAACAATTTATCAATGTATGAAGCAAAGATCAACTTGACAGCAAAAAAATGAGGGGGGATAACAGCAAATGGGTGACAATATAATGCAATGCGGGACAATACAAGATTAGAATAATAATAAAAAGGGGAAAGAAAATAGAAGTAAATGTGGGGACAATGCAAGTGAAAAACTGGGGACAATGCAAGTGAAAAAAGGAAAACATGTCGGAAGCTATGCTTGTTATGCATGCTGCCGCCCGTTCTATGAGCCTGGGATAATTATTTTTGATAGTCAGGGATAATTACTATTTCAGGAGTCTGGAATAACTATTTGTTACATCTATTGAGTGTGTAAGCAGGATAGATGGCCTACTGTTTCGTTAATGCCGCTCATCATCATCATCATCATCATCAGCCCTACTACACCCACTGCAGGGCAAAGGCCTCTCCCATGTCTCTCCAATTAACCCTATCCTTTGCCAGCTGCATCCACCCTTTGCCTGCAAAACTTCTTAATCTCATCCGCCCATCTAACCTTCTGCCGCCCCCTGCTACGCTTACTTTCTCTTGGAACCCACTCCGTTACCCTTAAAGACCAGCGGTTATCTTGCCTTCGCATTACATGCCCTGCCCAAGCCCATTTCTTTCTCTTGATTTCGACTAGGATGTCATTAACCCGTGGTTTGTTCCCTCACCCACTCTGCCCGCTTCCGATCTCTTAACGTTACACCTATCATTTTTCTTTCCATGGCTCGCTGCGTTGTCCTTAACTTAAGCTGAACTCTTTTCGTTAGCCTCCACGTTTCTGCCCCGTAGGTGAGTACCGGTAAGATTATGCTGTTGTACACTTTCCTCTTGAGGGAAATTGGTAAACTGCCACTCATGATCTGCGAGAATTTGCCATATGCGCTCCACCCCATTCTTATCCTTCTAGTTATCTCCCTCTCATGATCCGGATCAGCTGTCACTACCTGCCCTAAGTAGACGTATTCCGGCACCATTTCTAGGCTCTCACTGCCAATTGTGAACTGTTGTTCCCTTGCTAGGCTGTTGAACATTACCTTGGTTTTCTGCATGTTAATTTTTAGACCCATCGATCTGCTCTGCCTGTCTAACTCGTTGATCATGATTTGCAGTTCACCTCCTGAGTGACTCAGCAAGGCAATGTCATCAGCAAATCTCAGATTATTTAGGTATTCTCCATTTATTCTTATTCCCAAACTCTTCCCAATTCAGGCCTCGAAATACCTCCTGCAAACATGCGGTGAACAGCATTGGCGAGATCGTGTCTCCTTGCCTGACGCCCTTCCTTATCGGAATTTTATTGCTGACTTTATGGAGGGACTATAGTAGCTGTGGCAGTTGCTATATATATCTTCCAGTATTTTGACATAAGGCTCTTCTACCCCCTGATTACGCAATGCCTGTATGACTGCTGAGGTTTCCACTGAGTCGAATGCTTTCTCGTAATCAATGAAAGCTATATATAGAGGTTGGTTATATTCTGCGCATTTCTCTATCACCTGATTGATAGTGTGAATATGATCTATTGTAGAATATCCTTTACGAAAGCCTGCCTGATCATTTGGTTGATTAAAGTCTAACGTTGCCCTCACTCTATTAGCGATTACCTTAGTAAATACTTTGTAGGCAACAGATAGTAAGCTGATCGGCCTGTAATTTTTCAAGTCCTTGGCGTCTCCCCTTCTTATGAATTAAGATAATGTTTGCATTCTTCCAAGCTTCTGGTACAGTCGAGGTCATAAGGCATTGCGTATACAGGGTGGCTAGTTTCTCTAGCACGATGTCCCCTCCATCCTTCAACAGATCTGCTGTTACCTGATCCTCCCCAGCTGCTTTTCCCCTTTTCATTGCTTCTAAGGCTTTCTTTACTTCATCTTTCGTTACTGGCGGGATGACGCATTGCTGTGCACTGCTGTCTTTCTCATTAGCGCTCTGATTACATTGGCTACTGTACAGGTCTGTGTAGAACTCTTCGGCTACGTTAACTATCTTATCCATATTGCTAATGACATTGCCCTGCTTGTCTCTTAATGGCATACATCTGGTTTTTACCTATGCCTAGTTTCCTCTTCACTGTTTTTTAGGCTACCTCCGTTCTTTATGGCATGCTCGATTCTCTCCATATTAAACTTCCTTATGTCGGCTACCTTGCGCCTATTTATTAACTTTGATAGCTCCGTTAGTTCTATTCTATCGGTAGTGTTAGATGCCTTCATGTTTTGGCGCTTCTTAATCAGATCTTTCGTCACCTGAGATAGCTTCCCGGTATCTTTTCGAACTGTCCTACCGCCTACTTCTACTGCGCACTCCGTAATTATTGATGTCAGGTTATCGTGCATTGAATGAACATCAAGATCATCTTCCTCAGTTAAAGCCGAGTATCTGTTTTGCAGCGCTATCCTAAACTCCTGTGCTTTCCCTCTTACGGCTAACTCGTTAATGGTCTTCTTCTTCGCTAGCTTCTTCCGTTCCCTCTTCAAGTCTAAGCTAATTCTAGACCTTACCATTCTATGGTCGCTGCAACGCACCCTTCCGAGGACGGCCACATCCTTAATGATGCCAGGTTTAGCGCATAGTATGAAGTCGATTTCATTTTTAATCTCACCATTGGGGCTCTTCCAGGTCCACTTCCTGTTTTCTCGTTTGCGGAAGAAGGTATTCATGATCCGTAAATTATTTCTATCCGCGAATTCGACTAATAACTCTCCCCTGCTATTTCTAGAGCCTATCCCATAGTCACCTACCGCGTGGTCGTCAGCCTGCTTCTTGCCCACCTTCGCATTGAAGTCACCCATCAGTACAGTGTACTGCGATTTTACTTTATTCATTGCTGATTCTACGTCCTCATAGAAGCTTTCAACGGCCTGGTCATCATGGCTGGATGTGGGTGCGTAGGCCTGCACCACTTTCAGCTTGTACCTCCTATTCAGCCTAATTACTATAGCTGCTACCCTCTCGTTAATACTGTAGAGCTCCTCTACGTTGCCAGCTATATCCTTATTAATGAGGAAACCCACACCTAGTTCTCGTCTATCCTCTAACCCGCGATAGCACAGTATGTGTCCGTCCTTTAGTACTGTATACGCCTCACCTGTCCTCCTAACTTCGCTAAGCCCTATCACATCCCATTTAATTCCCGCTAGTTCCTCGAACAGCACTGCTAGGCTAGCCTCACTGGCTAAAGTTCTAGCGTTAAACGTTGGCAGGTTCAGATTCCAATGGCGGCCTGTCCGGAGCCAGAGATTCTTAGCACCCTCCGCTGCGTCACAGATCTGACCGCCGCCGTGGTCAGTTGCTCTGCAGCCGCTGGGGACTGAGGGCCGAGGGTTAATTGGTTTGATCATAGAAGGTTGTGGCCAAGTACTACACCAGGGTGGCCAAATCCTGTTCTGGTGAGAGAGTGCGTTGTCGGTTCTGGTCACCGAGATAAGGCCGCACTCCAGGCCTGGATCACTATACTCGTGATCAACTGTCTGTGGCTCTGGAGCCAAGGCTAGGCAGGACACGAAAGGAAAAGGGCCTTCGCCACCATGCTGTCTCATTGCAACAAGTAGTCCGGCCAGTACAAGGGGAGAGGTACCGCAATCTTCCAGCCAGTTACTGTAAAAAAAAAACATTTTCCCTCGCCTGCTGTGCCTTGACTGCCACTTTCTCTCCAGAGGCGACAGGCAGAGTTTTTCAACTTTTAAAGAAAGATAGGACTCGGTTCTTCGGTGTGAAGTTGTTGGCCTTGTCCCCATTATCTTCAGGACCATATTCTGCAGCAGAACGATGCTAGCACTTCTGTCCTCCAGCCTTCAGGAGACAAAGGCCCATCTCCTTCCCCTTCCTGCCCAGCCTTGGCTGCAGAAAGTTGACTGCAAGTACAGTGCCAGCATGTCGATATGCTCCACTCAGGTTGAGCCTGAATGCAAGTTAATGCAGTCAGATGCGGACCCATCTCTAGCCAAGGAAGATATAGTTGTCACAACAGTGAATCCTCCACAAGATGCTGAATCCAGATGCCTATAAATGGCATGCACATGAGTTTACATGCATTTTACCAGGACTAGATGTGCCTGAACCAGTGCGAGTACAGTTGCATTTGATTCCCTTGTGCTTGCCAGAAAGGCAAGCAGGCTGAGGTTCAGCTACAGATCAACACAGTGCTTAAGAATATTTTGTTGCCACCTTAGTTAGCATTTGCTGTTTATTCATTAACAGACACACTCGGGATACATAATGCTCAACAATTTTGCTACTTATAAAAAAAAATGCAACAATCTGAGCTTCAAACGTAACTTACAATTCTTGTGAAAATGAATAACAAAACTAGGAACAAAAATTGTGTCATGGCTGTGTTGCATCATTCAGGAAAGCTGCTGGTGTGAGCTACAGTCAAAGGAGATAAAATCAGTCATAATAACTTGGTTCCAATAAACTGCCAGCTATTAACACAGCTGACCACAAGAAGCAATTCACTGGTAACCATAAGGAAGGAGTGAGGGTGTACTAAATGTGCTCACACACACTGAGATAAGTGAGAGAGGAAAATGTATCAATAGAGGTGTGCGAATATCAAAATTTTCGAATACGAATCAAATACGAATATGAAGAAAAAATGGCTTCGAATATCGAATATCTGATCAGCACAAAAAATAAATTCAGAAAAGATAAACAAGCAAAAATTGTTGCTGATATTTTTTTCAAAATAGTGTATGGCCTTTGCAACTGAAATAAACAAAACAAGACTGTCTGAGCACCATATAAAAAAAAACATGATGCGCGCAAAAATGTATACTACTTCATTGAACTGTATAACAGTATACAACCTGTAATGTGGTCAGGCAAAATGCAATCCATAACATGACAAGACTGGAAACAAAAATAACATGATCGCTAGTAAAACCTCATTAATTCGGTGTTCAAACAACTGACAGAAATGCCCAGGTTATTTGAAGGTTGGTTTATAAAATGCCCCGCGGCCCCGAAAAAAAAAAACGAAAACGCTGTAGTCCTATGAGGTAGCTCTATCGTGCAAACACCTGTCATCACGTGACGAGCACCAAGTTTCGGCGTGCTGGAACACATCGCGAGATAAGCGAGATGGGAACGCGCATTGACGTCGGAATAACGAGACTGTTTCTAAAAATAAAAAGAAATGACGAGCGACGTGTCAGTCAGCATCTGAAAGCTGCACGGTGCTGAGATTGGACTACTGACGAATGCGCGGGCCGACAGTTGCCATTGCAACGGGTGAGTGGCCAAGCTCAGGAACCAAAAACTATGCGGCCAGGTTATTTTTTTTGACCTAGTGACAGGGACCCTCCGAACATTGTCACGCCTGCCGTTAGGCCCACTTAAGAGGGCGCATGGGTTACAGTGCACCATGCAATAGGGCGGGATTTTTACAGGATCGCTTGCCCTCTTGTGACACCTCGACTCGCCCCTTCGGGAGCCTCACGCGAAATTCCGCAAGTAGGCTTTCCCGCATAGCTTAGTTGACCAAAACAAGATGGCGGTGGTCACGCTCAGAGAGTTAAGGTGACAACGAATGCCATGGCTGTGGGCATTAATTAGATAGCATATTACGGAAGGATAAAAAAAAAATAAACGCGCTTTCGCGTTGAAATTATTAGAAGTGGCTCGTGCCCATCTTGTTCGCAGCACGCGTGGTATGTGGGAAAGCCCACTTGCGGAACTGCGCACTGGGTCAAGCCTAGCGGCATCGGATTGCGATCGGTCCACGCGATAAACGATGGAGAAGAAAGAGAACAAGGCCTTTATATTGTTTTCCTGGAACTTTAAACTCTATATTCAGATAATCTGCCCATATATTGCGCTTTTGCAACAATCAGATTTACGAAAGTCGGCGCGGTATACGATCGCTGCCGAGTATTCGGGAATTTTCGAAATTCGGAAATTCACGAATATCATTTCTCGAATACGAATATGAACCGAATATGAAACATTATCAATTCGTATTCAAAATTTCGAAAATTCGCACACCTCTACTATAAATATTGCAGCTTCTTCCCTCACAACAGTGAATTATTCCCACAATCTTTAATGCAATGTCTGATGGTTAGTGAGGTCCCCAATTTAATGGCTTAGCACCCATCAACTTGGTTAAATCAGTGTTTTAACCATGTTTTACCCACACCACTACAGCTGCCAGTATATTAAGTATCCTCATAATACAGTTAAACTAAACTCCATGTTGTAAATTCCTCGATATTATGAAGTCTCTGATTTCCCAAACGTCACCCCCATTAAAGCATGTTTATTTGTGAACTCCATGCAATGAAGGTGCTGTGGCAGTCAGCCTTGATATAGTGAACCTACCATGCTGAGTATCTATTATCTGTCACTGCTACACTCAAAATTTGGCCGAATCAAGCGAAGTTTCATGGGACAAAAGATGAACTGCCATGACAGGAACATCTACGATCACAATGAGCGAACGTAGTTGACACAACGCGCCATGCTCCAACGTGATCGGAACCTCTCTGCAAAAAATGCAGCAGTCGCCGCTGTGATTGCTTTTGTAGCATCACACCAAGTGGCACTTTAACATCTCATGTCCAAAAGCAGTACAAAACAACACGACCCAGCACAGAACACATGGGATGAGCAGTGCATGCCCACCACAATCACTCGTTTGCTTGTGCGACTCAGGTGACTCAACCGCCAACAACTGACATGGCGGGAGTGGGGACGCAAGGCAAACAGTCGTACTTCCAAAGGCTGCGATGAATAGGTGGACCAAGTGATTTTTTTTTTTTTTACGAGAGCTGGACACGTGGAAAGAGGTGGGTTCTTCCAACTCTCCCACCTCTGCCGCTCTTGCCACTCCGCGTGTAGTGGCGTCGTTGTGGTTCGCAGCAAAGACGGTGGCAGCTCCACACTCGCTTCATCGTGATAGCACTGAGAACACTTTCAAGGTTTCGCCTACTGTGCTTCTTATTTTGGTTTCTATTGTGCATTGCCCTTTCGAGTCTTCACAAGATGCATGTAACGATAACTCACAGACTTTTTTCAATTTCGTTACATCCACGTTCACCTGCATACCATAATCGACACAACACTTGAGAAATATTAGTGACTTAACTGGGAACTTTCCCGAGAGATAGTTGGCACATGATCTTTGATGACCTGTCACCTGTCTTGTTTCTTCCTGTGTTCATCATTTCTGCGCATGCTATTTATTCGAAAACTGAGAACCAAGCCACACTCTCATGAATATAACCAGAGATGACTCCTGCCTCGAGACTGTGTTAAATTTGTGAATCAGGTACGATTCACAGCTCTCGCGGTCATAATTTGTTTTGAACCCCGATTGCAGTACAATAGCTGTAAAGTTATCGAATGGGTGCCCATGGTTGTTGATGTGTTTTGAAAGTGGGAGATTTGGCTGTGTCCGCACATGTGATCTGTGGTTGCTGATGCGCATTCTGAACGGCGTAACTGCCCTACGTACTGAGCTTTACATGTGCCACATTCCAGGATGTAGACAACATTAGCGCTGTCGCATGAAAAGTTACCTTTTATCTTAAATGAGAAGGATGACGCGGTGCTTTTAGCACTGGTTGTTGTTGTCATCATCGGACAGAGTTTGCACCTAGGTTTATTGCATGGCGCGGATCCTCTGAAGCTACGGTTGCCGATTGTAGACGATGTTAACATATCCCGGATGTTCCTTGCGCGCCTATACACACACACACTCTCACACACACACACACACACACACACACCACACACACACACACACACACACACACACACACACACACACACACACACACACACACACACACACACACACACACACACACACACACACACACACACACACACACACACACACATATATATATATATATATATATATACCCAACCTTCCACTATCTAAACACGTCAGAATTCCCGGTCACTCATTCGACAAAATAAGAGTTACCATTTTACAATCAGGTTTTAGGACATATCATGATAGAGAAACCTGTGAGTCATATCTCATTTAGAAATTTGATACTGTTTCTGCTGGTTTAAACATAAGTCCTGGTGTACTATCTTGTCTGCCCCACTAACAATTTTGCTGACCACATGTGTGTGCCACGTTTTAAATTACCGCTTTTTTTCTGTATCTTTCAATGTCATTCCTGATTGTATCCACGCATTCACATGATTTCAGTACTTTGTTCCTATTCGCGATAAGGTTTTGATATTCTGAGAGTTGCTGGCTTAACTGGCTTAAAAGCCTCCTGCCAACAACGATATGGTTCGCTCTGACGAAGGGCGGACCCCGGCCGAAACGTTAGTAATAAAATGCTTTTCGCCTGCGCCCTCTTCTTATAAGATATATATATATATATATATATATATATATATATATATATATATATATATATATATATATATATATATATATATATATATATATATATATATATATATATATATATATATATATATATATATATATATATATATATAGCCGGTCCTTATGAATGTAGAGCCTGTACTTTCTCAAGACTGTGTCTTGCGAAAGGACAGGCTCTATCTGAAACGTCGACTCAAAATAAATGTATGGCTAAATGAAGCGTTTCTCAACAAAACGTATTTTGCCTTTAGCAACCAAATACGTTTATCTTTCTATACTATATATAAATATATATATTTATGAAGGCAGCCAACAGTCACAGATACCAAGGAGCATGGGGGAAAGTTTATTATTTTATGTGTTGTGCTTAACAGTGGGATATATTACTTAGATTAATCTATCGCTTAAAGAACATTACTTATATAGTAGCAGGAAAAACAACCATGCGGCCTGTGGGTTCCAAACCCACCACCTACGAAAACCGTGTCCCGTGCTCTGCCAACTCAGCTACGGCGACGGCTGTCCAATCCGCTACTCTCGCTTGTATTTATGTTCGTTGGGTGTAATGGAACTTTGAGAGTGTTCACCAGCGCCACCCTAGTCCATAGCGGCGGACGTAGGAGTCCTATAATACCGCGAGTGTGATGCGGAACGTCATCTAACGGCGAGGGTGGAAACTGTGCGTCGGCCCACTTATGCTACCTATGGCATCAAGATTGCTAGAACCGAGTCCCTCGTTAAGCTATTTGCAGACAAGGCAAATGAAATGAAGGGCTCGTTTGACAAACTTATGAAGGCAGCCAAGTATATATATATATATTGTTACGTGCTTTGCACGCACGGGGGTTTATTCAAAGAGGGGACCGGTCGAAGCAGGATGGAAGCAGGAAGCCTAGCAGCGTCCTTCAGCTCTCCCTTTTTCTTCCTCTTTCTCCGCGGGTCAGTCCTTCATCTTCTGCTTCTTCCGTCGAGGTTCTGTGGAAGCACGTTACATTTCCCTCCTCGCAGACGATGCCCGTCGGGCGAGTTAAACAGACCGTCTGGGATGGAATCGCTTGAGGCGGGCTACATGCACCACCTGAGATTGGCGTGACCGTCGACCACTAGCAGTTAGTCGTGCTATAACGTAATTAACGTCACTTATGCACTCCAACACAACAAATGGTCCAGTGTAGTGGGATAGCAGTTTCTGACACAGACCACGCTTGCGTAGAGGGGTCCACAACCACACAATGTCACCAGGAACATAAGAAACTTCTTGGTGTTGGACGTCGTAGCGGTTCTTGGAACGCTCTTGCGAAGATAAAATTCGAACGCGGGCAAGCTGGCGAGCTTCTTCAGCTCTGCAGAGTGTGGTCGCAAGAGAAGGTTCATCGTGGATGAAAAATGGTAGCATGGTGTCAAGGCCGCAGCGAGGCGAGCGAGCATAGAGCAGGTAAAAGGGGCTGTAGCCAGTTGTCTCATGTTGCGCGGTGTTGTACGCATGAGTGATGAACGGGAGTACGCCATCCCAGTCCTTATGATCTGCAGCGACGTACATGGCAAGCATGGTGGTGAGCGTACGATTAGTGCGTTCTACAACACCGTTCGTTTGGGGATGATATGGCGTGGAGTGGCGAAAACTGCAGCTGCTGAGGCGGAGAAGTTCTTCAACAACGTCCGCTGTAAATTGACGTCCACGGTCGCTAATGAGAACTGCAGGAGGGCCGTGCCGAAGAATGACGAATCGAAGTAAGAAGTTAGATACTTCAGACGCAGTAGCAACTGGTATCGCGGCTGTCTCACAATAACGGGTTAAGTGGTCTACGCACACAAGAATCCATCGATTTCCTTTAGAGGATCGTGGGAAAGGTCCAAGGAGGTCAATGCCAACTTGCTCAAACGGGGCTGTTGGAGGTGTGATTGGCCGCAATTTGCCCGGTAGACTTGAAGTCGGCAGCTTAAAGCGCTGGCATTGCACACAGCTGGCTGCATAGTGCTGGATGGTTGAACGCATGTTAGGCCAGTAAAATCGTTGTTGTGTGCGGTGGAGTGTGCGTGTCACTCCCAAGTGCCCAGACGTGGCGTCGTCGTGCATCATTTCAAGAACTGTGATGCGTAGGCTTTCGGGTACGACAAGAAGCATGCGTGCTCCTCCAGAAGCGAAATTCTTCTTATAAAGCAAACCGTCGCGAATGCAAAAAGTATTCTTTACAGAATCTTGAGCGGCATCAAACAAAGAGGTTAATGTTTGGTCCTTGCGTTGCTCAGCTTGAAGATCGGGGAAGGCTTGTGAAAGTGACGACAAGTATTCATCAAAGTTGTCTGCGTCGTCCTCAGTCGTTAGAAGCGGCAAACGGGAAAGACAATCGGCATCTGAGTGTTTACGGCCGCTTTTATGCACAACAGTGAAATTAAATTCTTGTAGGCGCAAAGCCCATCGAGCAAGCCGGCCACAGGGGTCACGAAGACTCACTAGCCAGCAAAGCGAGTGGTGGTCGGTCACGACGGTGAAAGCATTCCCGTACAGATAGGAGCGGAAGCGCTGTACAGCGAAAACAACGGCGAGACATTCTTGCTCAGTAACCGTGTAATTTCTTTCGCTCTTACTCAACGAACGGCTGGCATATGCTACCACGTGCTGATCGTGACCATGGCGTTGTATAAGTACAGCGCCGATACCGATACCACTTGCATCAGTGTGCACTTCAATTGGTGCAGATGGGCAGAAGTGGCGTAGGATGGGGCCCGAGGTCAAAAGAAATTTCAAATGCCGGAAAGCTGCGTCACATTCGCTGGTCCAATTGAACGGTGCATCTTTATGCAGCAAACACGTGAGTGGGTAAGCGATGTCCGCAAACCTAGCTATAAAGCGTCGAAAGTACGAGCAGAGCCCTAAAAAACTCTGCAGCTCTTTCACTGATTGAGGCACCGTAAAACTTTTGACAGCTTCAATTTTCTTTGGATCTGGTCGAACACCTTCTTTATCAACTAAATGACCAAGAACAATTGTTTCACGGTTCCCAAAATGACATTTCTTGGAATTGAGGATAAGGCCAGCTCGTTCCATGCAATCAAGCACAATATCCAGACGGCGGTTGTGCTCACTAAACGTTTTGCCAAAAATTACAACGTCGTCCAGATAACATAAACAAATTTGCCACTTGAGGCCACGCAGGATTGTATCCATGAACCGCTCGAATGTTGCAGGTGCATTACATAATCCGAAAGGCATAACGTTGAACTCGTAAAGTCCGTCTGGTGTAATGAATGCCGTTTTTTCCCTATCTGCAGCGTGCACGGGGATTTGCCAGTAGCCGGACCTCAAATCAATAGAAGAAAAGTATGAAGCGGAGTGCAGACAATCAATTGCGTCATCTATACGTGGAAGCGGGTAGACGTCCTTCTTCGTGGCCGTATTTAAGCGACGGTAGTCAACACAGAACCTCCATGTGCCATCTTTTTTCTTAACAAGGATAACTGGAGCCGCCCAAGGACTGGAGGATTCTCGAATTATGCCTCGCTTTAGCATCTCTTGAACTTGGTCATCTATTAACTTACGTTCAGTGGCTGAGACTCGATAGGGCTTCTGGCGTATAGGAGGTGCGGAGCCGGTGTTGATCGTGTGATGAATACGACTGGTAGGCGGTGGTGTTGAATCGTCTTTGGCAAAGTCGAACACGAACACGTGTTTCAGAAGGAGTTCCACTAGAGTGCGACGCTCGGTTGGGGAAAGAGCCTGATTAATCATAGCCTTAACTTGGGTCTCCATATCTCTTTTCACGTGCTGCTCACTGCCAGAGTTGGTTAACGCCGCGACGAAACCTGACACACCTTCCTCGAAACGGGCGAGTTTGAGGCCCCGGGGCAACACAGCTGGCTCTTCAGAGTGGTTCACTGTCCACAGCTCGGTACGGCCTCTCACCACGGGAACGACGCAACGAGGCACGACGATACTCTTCTTAGAGCAGGCGAGTGTCGTAGGCTCTACCACAGCTTCAAAAGATTCGCACTGATTGTGAATAGAGGAAACCCGCACGAATGCTGCAGAGAAAGCTGGTACAATAGTATCTTCTTCCACCGCAAATGCTCCAAAGTCCGGTGTCGAGTTATCCACAAGAGCTGAAAGTAACGAAGAATTCAAAGCAACTTCTCCCGTACGACAGTCTAAAGTTGCACCACACTCTTGCAGAAAATCAATCCCAAGAATCACATCATGCGTTGACCGTGGTAGCACTGCGAATTCTGTTCTAAACGTTAGACCACCAATAACAACATCCGAAGCACACACACCAAGTGGAACCAAAGGTTCACCACCGACACCACGGAATAACGCTGCACGGTCACCACTAAACATCACTTTCCTACCTAAACGATTCTTAAACCTCAAACTCATAACGGATACGGTAGCACCAGTGTCCACAAGAGCCATTGTTTTCACACCATCAATAAACAGTTCCAGTTTGTTCTTCAACATAAACACGGGCAGAGGTAGATTGGACGTCATCGACTCGCCGGCGGCCTCACCTCCATCGGCCGCGCCTCCTAGTTTCCCGGAGGCGGAGGGGATGCACGACGTCGAGGAGAAGGTGACCGCCGTTGGCGCTGAGGTGGCGGCGTCACACTGCGGTCAGATGCGGGTGATGAACTCCGCAAATTGCTCGGACGGTACGGGTCCCAAGCGGACGTTGGGGGTCTCTGCTGCGCGGTGTGCAGTTGCCCGTAAGTATTCGCCGGGGGTTGGCAGTCTTGAGAAGTTGGGAAACGACGGCGGCAATATCTAGCGATATGCCCTGCAATGCCACACCGGTAGCACAAAGGTTGAGAGCGCCAGCGACCGCCATAAGAGTCCTGGCGAACAAAGTCGCGACGTTGGCTGAAGCCAGGATCTCGCTGCTGACGAACCACGTCTTCTGGGTAGGTGGGCCTCCTTTCTGTCGGCTGGTGGCGATAACGTTGGGCAATGTTCCGATCGTCCATGGGCAAAGTGCCGTTGGGTGGAGCCCACGGAGTCGACAGGGCGGCAACATCTTCCTCCGGTGCAGAACTGTGCCGCAGATATTGTGTGTGGCAGAAGGTATCCCGGGATCTGGACAATTCCTCGCGCACAATCTCTCGAATCATATCAGCCATAGAATTTGGAGGACTGGCTTCAACACTGGCTATAGAGGTGACATTGGCCAATCTTCCGAATTTAGGGGTGATTCGACGCAGCTTAAGAGCTTCAAATGTTCTGCAATGTTCTATAACGTCAGCGGTGGTGCTCAGGCTCTCTTTGCTAATCAGGAAATTGTAAACATCTTCCGCAATTCCTTTTAGAAGGTGGCCGACTTTGTCTTCTTCAAGCATTCTGGAGTTAACTAGCTTGCATAACTTTAAGATGGCTTCGATGTATGCCGTGCAAGTTTCTCCGGGTACTTGCGCGCGGTGAAGCAATGTCTGTTCCGCACGCTTCTTCTTTGCCGATTCATCCCCAAAATTTTTCTTTATCTCGGTCGTAAAGGTAGCCCATGAACTCAGTCTATCCTCATGATTGTCGAACCAGTCAAGGGCAGTGGCGGCAAGGAAAAACACAACGTTAGCCAGTTTAGTAGCAGCGTTCCATCGATTGTATTTGCTCACCCGCTCGTAGTGTTTCAGCCACTCGTCAACGTCCTCTTCAGGTTTTCCAAAAAATGTGCGGGGCTCTCGATAATGTGGCCAGTTGTTCGCTGTGGATAGCCCGGGTTGCTCAGCATTGTCGTCTCCAGGCATGTCCGATGGCAGTGGTGGGAAGCCTGCGAGTCTACGGCTCCTTCGGTAGATGGAATGCTCCGTGGTCGATACCCAGCACCTCCACCAACCTGTTACGTGCTTTGCACGCACGGGGGTTTATTCAAAGAGGGGACCGGTCGAAGCAGGATGGAAGCAGGAAGCCTAGCAGCGTCCTTCAGCTCTCCCTTTTTCTTCCTCTTTCTCCGCGGGTCAGTCCTTCATCTTCTGCTTCTTCCGTCGAGGTTCTGTGGAAGCACGTTACAATATATATATATATATATATATATATATATATATATATATATATATATATATATATATATATATATATATATATATATATATATATATATATATATATATATATATATATATATATATATATATATATATATATAAGTATGTGTGTGTGTGTGTGTAGTATAGAAAGATAAACGTATCTGGTTCCTAGAGGAAAAATACGTTTTCTTGAGAAACGCTTCATTTAGCCATAGATTTATTTTGAGTCGACGTTTCGGACAGAGCCTGTCCTTTCTCAAGACAGTGTTGAGAAAGGACAGGCTATATATATATATATACACAAAAGGGCTCACTCAACGAGGTGTTCTGCCGCATAAAAGGTGAACGGGCTGCTACTCAGGCGCTGGCTGTGCGACTTCACCAGCGCAAGCACAAAGGATGGTGATTGCTGGCCGCTTTTATCGGGCATGTCAGGTGGTATCTTTTTGAATTTCGCGGCCATTACAGTGAGGGAAAAAAAGTTTATACATAGTAGATGAAAAAGTAAAACTTCAATCGCTTGTTTTGCGGACCGTTGTAAAAGTACTTCTTGGCCTTTTTCCCCTATATTTGTTGCTTGCGAAGTTGGTTTATTAATTTCGACTAATTATGCAATTAAGCACAATACAAAAGAGTGTGGCTTCTAGCATTCAACAACCAGCAGCTCACTTCTGGTCGCGTCGTGTAACAGCGCATCGGCATGTGTGTGTTTGTATATATTTATAAAGACAGAGAGAGAGAGAGAGATGTTACTTTCGTGGAGAAATTTAAAACCGGCTTTTTAAAGTGCAAAGATGTTTTTTTGCTGCCCAGTATTACCGGTGGGGACAGGCGCCAGAAATGTCTCTAACTCCCATAGGATTTGAACTTGTCTAATTGTAAGGAAATTTTTTTTGACTATTAAAGTTCACAACCTGGTTACAGTTAGATATTGACAGCAGACTGTTAGTCATGGGGAAAATAGTTTTTAGATATTTGAAATTGTAATAACAGTCGATGTTGTGGCTGAGCAAATATTGACTTTTTATGGTCCCACGCAATTCGAAAATCACGCGCCAAAGGTATATACCGAGCGATGCAAATCAAGTCGTGTCAAACCGTGCCGCGCATGCCAAATGAATTTTCCTGCACCGCCCACTCGTTTGCTCACCGGTGCTCGCCCCGCCAACGGAGGCGCAACACGCGTGACGAAGAATGTCACGTGGTACTTACGACGCGGAGTGCGCCGTGTTAATAAGCATGATCTACTCACCGCAGGCGCGGTATTTTGGTATTGCGCTCAAAATGGTCAAGATCTCCCTCGCTACACGACCGACTGTGATCGTACTCTTGAAATTAAAAAAAAAATTGATATTGTTGTTACATAAAGGTAGCTACATATATCCGCTTGTATATAGGCCTCTAACGTAGTCAAGTAAAAATTGAATTCTTAGAAAGTATATGACCAGCAGACTACATAAAATCAATCACCGGTTTTCTTGCACCCAAACACATTGCTAATACTGCGAAGGCTATTATTTCACCTGAAAAAGCCTACCTTCGATTACTGCTCAATGTTTTACGTGAGTACACCGAGTTACTAGGTTTCCTGTCGCGTGCACTGTATTCGCGCTATGCAGGTGACCTTGTGAGAGCTACGTCCGAGGATTTGCGTGCAGGGTATTTTGCAGATTAGGTTACTGAAACGCGCCTGCCTTTAAAATCCGCGGAAGTTTGTCAAGATTGTTAGCCTCTCGAAGAAAAGAGAGTTTTACGAATATCATTGCGAAAATAATTATGCTGTACGACCAACCGATGTGCCAAAGGTAGCAAGACTTATTTGCCATGGATAGGAGTGATAAGGGATTTGTGATAATGCATTTGCCTTCTAACTCTTGCAGGCTTAGGCAGCGCACGGGGCAAAAATTGACCTTGGAGTCAGGAGGCGCTGAAAGCGCTGACACAGAAGATGAGAAAAGGTAGTTTATGGTTTATGAAGGTATAAAGTCCGAAAGCAACTCAGGCTATGAGAGACGGCGTAGTGAAGGGCTCCGGAAATTTTGGCCGCCTGGGGTTTTTTAACGTGCACTAACATCGCACAGTGCACGGGCCTCTAGATTTCGCCTCCATCGAAATGCAGGTGAGAAAGGAGGTAACGAAGAAGTCGGAGTGCGGACTCGTTTGGGAGGGAGGCAGATGGCGCCTAGAGTGCCGTCGTTGCGAGAGGGGAAGAACGACGACTATAAAAGGCCGGACTTGTCTTCTGGCGTGCGCAAAAATGTTTTTCGCGGACGTGATCGATTGTGCCCAAGTAGTGTGTGTTATGTGGGCAAAATAATTGTGTAAAGGTCTTCTCCATCAATGATCCCTCTGTGCGTCATGAAATCGCGTGATGCTCATGCATTTCATTTCGATCGACCCATACATCGTTCCTAAATTCTTAGCAGCTTTATCTTCAACTGCTTTCCCACTAGGAGGGCTGAGCATTCCATTCACTGCTTACATTTGAGGTTTCTCTGAGACTTCTGTGAACGCCGGTGACGTATCTGGTGTGTTCGTGGAAGCGATATTCGGCGCGCAATGCGGCCACTGACCGCAGTGCGCCTGTGTGTGATGAATGAGAAGGTTTTCGCAGCGCAAGCCAGCTGCGCTAAGTCAGCATCCGTATGTGTGTACGTGTATTTCGCTAGGTTCCTCGTTTCTACGCGCTGACATTCCACATGGCGGCCATCGGTCACGACGGCTCAACGATTGGAACAAATTGTCAGCTAGTGCAACTAGGTTTTTACTGCAAGACGGAAAGATGCTTCCAAATGCTCAGGATACTGTACTGGACTCATGTTAGACCAAGTCTGAGAATGTGCTAAGGGATAATTTATATTTCACTTGTGTTTGTACTTACGTCAGCTAAACTACGAAGATACGGACAAAGGAACCAAAAGTGTGTGATATCATCGCCGTGAATTAAATTTCGCCGCAGGGCGTCGTTTTCGTTTGCGGCTCCAAAATGCCGCAAAGTGGTTTAAATTGCATCTATCGGACTAGTGCTTACTAGCCTTTAAAAATGTACTCCAGCCGTTAAAAAGACTGTATGACATTTACATGCATAGCAATGCAAGCAATCAACGCTAGCTGCACAATGTTGTGATATTGCATTTTTTAGTTTCTTTTCAATGCTGCTGCGACATAAAATTTCGAGGGGATACTTTTAGTGTTCCAGGACAATTTCGACTAATTTGTGATGTAAAAAACGCGTTGGTGAGAGCTACGGTATCTTTCAGAGCAGTGCGTCTGCGGGATATATTCCTAGAGCATTCACCCTTTGTTCGCCCCGACTCAAGTTTGTGGCTCTGGACTTCGAAATATATGCAGGGCTCCGAGAATGAAGCTCGACGTCGGGTGCATTCGTTGTTGATGTATCGAATGTATCCGTTGATGAAATACGACTAGTGAAACACTTCGGCCCTCCTCTAAAAATAATAGAGGCGTCTCCTACTGTTCAATTGGGCACTATGCAGTGCCATCTAGACGTCAACGATAGCTTTTTGTCGGAGATCTTTTAATGAATTTGGCGTGTTTTCACTGGTTGTTTGTACCATCTGATGGCCTCGAACTTCAAGACTCTCGAACTCTCTAGACAGAGGCAGGCAAGCGACAGTGCGTGCTATAGACTGGACGCCTCCGCTCTTAGTACATCGGCAGGCGAACACAACTTTAAAAGATGAAGCTGTGACACAGCCAGCAAAAAAGCCATTACTTTGTGAGAATTCGCATCAAATATCTCCGGTCAGACACTTTCTTTGCGACCTTAGCCGTTTTTTATGAATGAGCTTTGGAGAACGCAAGTATTTACGACGATGAATACGAACTGCGACTTCACGTTTGTTCTCATTTTCTTGCATTTTACATCTCGCCAGCTAAACGTATTCTGAAAACGAGCCGGAACAAAAAAGACACCTAAATTTGCTACTTTCGATGCAAAATATAGAAGAATCATATGAAAGTGAGAGTTTTGTTACTTCAGCAAAATCTCATTGACCGAATGTGAAGAGGCAGTAATGTATGAAGCAATGTCATAGACAGCAATTTCCCTAAAGAATGTACATTTTTCTATAAGTTGTTTTGTTATTTATAACGCAGTTTAAGAGGCATAACAGAGGTCGTGTCACAATTAAACAGCTACTTTAAGGATATTAACACCTTTGTTTTACTCTGTTTGAAGTGCGCTCATTGGAGCCCAACAAATGCTACTCTCTAACGTGAAAAGCCTGCAAGTACAAAAAACTGTGACATTTTCTTTATTCAGGTGGGCTCTTTGGAGAGAATTCAGGTGAACTTCAATGTATGATGAGAACTTTGAGGAAAGGCTGCCGTAGAATGACCGGTTTATACTGCTTGCCAACCGAGCTAAAAATAGATACATAATGATGTAAAATACACATGATTTAGTTTATCATGTGAACGAGCGAACCTTTTTATTTGCTTCCAGCTGAAACATTACCGGTGGTGTAATAGATTATAATTGTAAAAACGAGCGATATTCATGTCTGTTGTTTGTAACTGGTGGGGTTCAATAGAGGTACAGGGGCAACAATTGAATCATTCCATGCCAAACAATGTAGGCTTTGGGGATTACCTCATCGTATATCTTTAAAAAAAAACAGACAATCGTATCACTGTGGTAAACGCTTCCCTAGACTGTCTTGGGTGACAAAAAGTGTATTTTGTGCCCACCATCTCAACCTTGCAGTTGGCAGTAAAACAGCGTAACAAAAAAAATGTGAAAGAAATTTTTTCATTAATCGCCGCAAAGATTTTTAGATATTGTGTAGTCGATGCCGTTTCAATACAGCAACAATATTCGAATTCCACTTTTTTAATCCTCTTTAAAAATAAAACGCTAACAGAAACAGAAACAAAAAGGAGTTTGGAATGTTTCAATGAAGTATTTTTTGTGCAATTACATATATTTGTTTCTCTTTACTATCCAGGCAAAGCTAGAACCAATATAAATATTTTTGACAACACGAAGGACGTTACTCGCGTCTGAAATAAAATTCTAACCTGTAATTCAAGCGCTATTTATTGTATATTCAGCTGTATATATTATAGAAAGCTGGCCTGACTAAAATATGAGATTTGGTACGTTGCATAAAACACTTGTTTTTACAAGCGCCAAAATTTATATTTAAATTTTAGCATCTGCAATGTACCCAGGCACTGTTTTGTGCATGCTGTTCATTGTAATTTATACTGCAGGCCACGACAGGGGGCATGCAACAGACCACTGGATGTTCCAAATGCACACTCCTATATTTCACGTCATCAAAAGATGGATTAAGGTGTTCATCAAGGCCATGAATTTTGAAACGCGAGTGTCGTCTTGTCAGACAAATTTCCACCATGTGCACTTCAGTCTGATGAAGGCGTTCCTTTAAATGTTTTTCGGCTTTAAAAGGCTTCAACAGGCTTGATATTCTCACCAATCTACGTGACGAGGCCATGACGTGTCATTTTTTGCCGTATTCCGGCCTCTATATTAAATTGATCTTTCAGGCTATGGGGCGCAAAATTGAATTCTACACTTGATGTTAAACCGTTTTTTAATAGTACAAGAAGTTTGAAATGTTTTTTTTATATCCTCAAGTAATGCCGATTGCAGTCCTGTGGACAAAAGGGCGGCGAAAAAGCTTCTAAAAGGAACTCTTTATTCCGCTTACTAGCGGCCGCAAAGACCTGAATGACTCGGCGGCGGCGCTTAAAGCAAGCGTGCTCGGCGGTTGTCTGTCGGGCTCATTTTAAAGTTATCAAGGGACCATCAGCATAAGGCTCCGAAGCAACTCCAACAATCTGGAGCAAAGGGAAAAAGTTGCACGTAGCTTCTGCGTAAATTCGATCGCCGGCGACTGGAGCGCTTGAAAAAACGTGGAGCACAAAGATTTGTGGCATTACTCTCCCCTATTCGTAATGAGGCGCAAAAGGATCTCCTAGACGAAAAGTTATGCGAGTTCCACCGCACTATTATTCCAAAATTCCTTTTCTTCGGCGTAGCGGGGCAAGTAATCCGTCGCCGCAGAGAACCAATTGTGCCCGATGTTAACATTGGGAATAGAGAGAGTAGATCCAGTCCAATCTGTTGAAGCGGCTACCTTTTCGGTAGTATGAGCATCAATAGTCCAGCTCGCCTGATTGCCGGCGTCTTTCGACGTTGACACCCACAGCATGTTTGGACGTAACGTTACACGTAGGCAGACAGTCGTGGCCAGTAGTATTTTTCTTTAAAGCGGTTTAGAGTGGGGTTCGAACCCAAGGGGCTCAGCTGCTGACTTTAGAGCTAAGCCTGCAGATTTCTTACTTGTGAGCCCACAGGTCGGTTAACCACTGCCTGCCCGTCTGAAGCCCGATGAGCTATTATCGTATTATCACCGGCCTCCACATTTGGACCAGTTGCCGTCTTCAAAAGCTTCGTCTGCCGGACCTCGAAATTCATATCCTAAAACCCCGTGCGATGTCAGTGCACCTTAAAGAACGCCCAGATTGCCAAAATTGCCGAAGCCCTTCACTACAGTGTCCATCATAGCCTTAGTCATGTTGGAACATTGAACCCCAAAAACCAAAACTGAAACCGAACACGGTCATAACACCACAAAGCGTTCCTCAGCGCAAGCTCTTCACATTTACTTAAATCTCTACAGCGTAGATGGCGCTCCGTTTCACGGCTCATAGCAGTCAATTGAAACGCTTTAAAAGGGGGCGACTCGATTGTTATCGGGCCCCGTTTCAAAATTCGCATACTCATAATTATTGATGTACGCATCAGTACCCAAAGACACTTCACAAAGTCAAAGGCCAAAACACATTCACTAGGCTTTTTATTCAGTTATCACCAATCAGCCTTCGTAGCGTGTTCTGCGCGTGTTCACCTCGAAGTCAGAAAGACCTCGGTTAGATTCAGCGCATCTTCAGAAGTTCTTTTAATTGGAGATTCTTGTCTTACAACGTCAACGCCAGCACTGACCCTGGCTCTTCTGTTACACAAGCTCCTTAACGCTATCACGTTAATAAATGTCCTTTCTGCCTTCATTTCAGGACTATCGATGTCCATGAAACTGATGGTAATCGAGTGCGACTCGTGCATGGCATGATGTAAATGGACTCAATATATAAGATGCCCTTACTTCGTGGTCTGGACTCCCCACTCTTGAAGCGTGCATCGCTGAGAATAAAATGTGTGCGAGGAACTTAGGAGCACCGCTTGGTGGGCGATAGTGAAATGACTTTTCTAAAATATTTCCCAGTGAATGACACCTGAAGCGCTTTTATTCTTACTCTGTTATTGTTGACATCCGCAACTTTAATATTAAATTATTCACGGTATGTTTTCATTATTTCAATGAAATAAACACCGTAGTAAAGTTGCTGTACAGAAAACTGCACAAACTGCACATGAAAGCAAATCAGACAATGATTACTATAAAAAATGGCTTAGGATTATGGGTATAATTTATATCCTTTTTTATCTAAGCGTGCAATAAAAACCTGGAAGAAGCGAAATTTTTTTTGCGCCACCCTTAGTGCCTGATATAATTTATTGGTACACAAACAAATTTAGTAATGGAACCAAGAAGAATTCTTTCTGTGTGAAGTATACATTGAAGAGATGCTTATTTTTCTGTCCCTCAAGGGAGGTTGATGTTGTCGAAGTAAACATTAAACGATAAAAGTAATGTGTACGTGAACTCCAAACGTGAGCATAAGGCTTGAACTGAGAGAGCAACTATAGTGCGAGAACTATATATGTGATGAGGTGTGTTTAATAGTGCGAAGTCTACGTGGATAGGAAGCCGAGAGAATCACACTGATCACCGCGTCTGTGGCGGTGGTTGGTCGGTTTCTATTTAATTTGGAGTGTCCTGCAGGTCATGGGGGGCCACAATGCGTAATGACGCTCTCGGCTGCATGGCTGGCACATGTTGCGGCCTTTCGATGTTCTAAAGTTTTCGGCATTCTGAAATTTTCAAACATTCCAGATCATTGACGTACTTGTTGCTAATGGCGTTTTTTAAGAGGCATTTGCTGCGAAGTGATAATAGTTGAGAAAATAAAATTCTTGACAAGGAAGTCGACCGCAGGCGCATCGCCTTGTGCATCACTTTTCCGTATTGTAGACAATAGCAGTTGTTTAGCTTCTTAGGTGAGCGGCCTAATTTACTGATAGAAATTGATCATAGCCTTCTTGGTTAGCGCGGCCTTGAATATTTTACGCCTTTTATTCAGAGTTTAACACGTTTCAGCGGCACAGACGGCTAGATGTGAAATGTTAAAAGAACTCTTAAGTGAAATAGATGGAAAACAAGACGGCACGTCCACAGTGCACACAGAGAGTAGTATCTGCGCAGCCTGATCGGCATATGCGTCTAAACTTACGGGTATATTCAGAAGTGTGGAAATTGGAAGACTGACAATGATTGCTTCGTTTGCGCAGTGCGTGATTCTTGCATACATAAAACATTATATCACGCAGGACGTTGGAATGTTATAGGTGCGTTGTGTGCCTTGTAATTATATATTAAAACCTGGTTACGTTGTGTAGATGATACGGCTCTGTTATAAGCACCAGCAAAGGACCACGTAATAAATATTGTCGCTTCATACCCGCTACTGTGGAAGAGGGGAAGGAGGGCAAATCATTCTATACCAAAAATTGCAAGGAGATAAGGAAAGCGTGCAAAATTGCGTTTTGAGAGGTAATTTCTGTGGACTAGTCCGTGGCGCAAAATAAACGTTCAAAATGTATAAAGAGAATAAGCCACACAATTTATTTCGTTTCATTTCGCCTTTTATTTAAAATCATGCGCCAACTTTGAACATCAGTAATAATTGCACCGCGTGCGGCGATGGCTGAAAACATATGCCTTTAGGCTGTTTAGCCAGAGGACGCGTTATAAATTCTTGGGTACATTGGACATAGTTCTGTGAAGGAAATACGAAATAACACCACCGCGCTGGATGAATTTACTGGTGAATAATATAGCTGAGGAAGCTGAAATCAGTCAGGGGCCCTCCACTGCGGCGCCTCCCGAAGCGAAGTGTTGGGCCGTTGAGTTCTGCATAACTTAACGGAGTAGTGTTTCCGCGAAAAGTGCGACAGTACATAACTATAGTGATATGATGAAAATAAAGCGCGGATCGAAGTTTTTTCATCAGCCCATTTACATCGTCAAAAACAACCAAGGCTTTCCATCATGCCTCTCATTTGTGACTGCATCTTCAGCTGGTACCCGGTGCTTGAGTATCAGGTGGCAACTTCTCGTAATGAATGCTACAGCAATGAAAGAATGTGGAGCTGTTCTACGAAAGTTCTTGAGTTCACATTCCACTAGAGCGGTAACAGCTGTGAAAGGTCAGCGCAAGAATGGAACGCCTCGGCAGAATGATAGCAGAAGCAAAAGAAGGCGAACAGTCGCGATGCACCACACACGAACGCCAACAAATCCTTAAGTATGCCGCTGTATGCGTTTTCTCGTGAATAAGCATTAGAAATGCGCTGCATAAGATGGGAGCGAAGTGACTTTCAATGTGGTGTTTGCTACATGCTACATCCTTTTGTAATATAGCACCTCTCTTGATACCAGTTAGGAGTATGCAGAAGTTCACAGCCCAGACAGTTTATTCTTTTATGTAGCATTTCAAGTAAAAGCTTTCTCACTGCAAAGAAAACAAAAATCCCACGTGTCAACAAATAAATGGGACCCATTTAGTGTATTAACCTAATTTAACTGTCAAAAAGTCTTGTAAAAGGTTGCCGATGGACAACTTTCCCTGGGCCTCGTGTATATCGGCGGCCGCAGAAATAGAAATTATCAGCGTGATACCTTGATGAAACTACGCATTTTTTTGTTTTAATTAAAGTATACCATCGGTATGGCTCGGGTACATAAAGGTTCTACCGGGCCCTTGATTAGGCAATAAACCTTCGTTTCATGGAAAAGCGCACCAGCCCAAGGAAATACTGAAAAATATACGCGATCCTGGTCCGCGGTAAACGAAATGCTTCTGCGAGGTCAAATAAAATTGAGCAAAGAGAAGCAGAGATGTTTGCGGAGACTTGCCGGCTCCATTACTTGGAACGTATACCACTCAGTGCTTAGCGACGGGACGCAGAAATATTTTTGACGCGAGTATGCGTCCCACCTCTTCACGGTGCTTTATAGATGGTCATGTTCTGTCACCAGAAACCCGTGGAATACGCG
The DNA here is from genome assembly GCA_030143305.2 of Amblyomma americanum. NCBI lineage: Eukaryota > Metazoa > Arthropoda > Arachnida > Ixodida > Ixodidae > Amblyomma > Amblyomma americanum. The sequence goes on along the minus strand of JARKHS020010415.1, from coordinate 25,555 downwards.
ACGTACCAGGCCAAAACAAGTGTGCTTTGTGTACATTTTTGTGCACCGCATGCCATCTGGTATCCTTTCTCTGTATACAGACTCGATATTTTTCTAATATTTTTGTCGGAATGATTGATTGACCGAGGGGTACGAAAAAAATGATTTGCGAAACCGAAACCTTAAAAGATTTCTGCACTCTACTTGCTGCAGCCCCCTAAGAACGCTGAATAGTCTGTACCTTTCCCAAGTAGTTAAATGCCAATACCAAAATGTCTTTAGTGCCCGTTCAAACGCGGAACGCAGAGCGTATTCCTCCCAGGTGGTTAGGGTTACGTTTAAGGCCCATTTTAACGCGACAGCGTAAAAGAGCTGGCGTAGCAGAAAAACCAGAGTCAGCGTAGGAGGCGTTGGCCGTGAGCGAAAATTGATCCTCCTCGTGCTCCTCCTCCTCCTCGCAATGTGCCCCACTGCCCCTACAGATAGAACGCGACAGCATTATGCCGCCGTTGCCCGAGTAGTGTTGGGCCCGGCTGGGAGTCTGGTCCTGCCATCTGGCAGAGGGAGGCCAGCCGGCGCTCCCTCCCCCTTGGGCTCTGCGCTACGTGTTTGCTGCTCCGCGCTTCCATTTCACCGCAAGGTGTCGCGCCGAACGGGTGATGGAGTTCCGTGGACTCCCTGCCAGTGCTGCAACACGCTGTCGCGTTCCACTCTTAAAGGCGAAGCTTAAGCGTCCTCCAATTATTCTCACCTGTTGCTCTTCAAACGTATGCCAGGAGATGATTTCATTATTACCATCCTCCCTCTTTTTCACTAAGTTAGAATAATTTTTTAAAAATTTCACAGAACTGTCCTTCATATCTGTAGCGATAGTTATCTGCTCAATTGTAGTAACTTTCATAAACAACAGAACTACATAAATTTATGTAGTTTGAAGCCACTGGTACTGCGTCTGTTTACGAAGAAATAAGAAAACATTTCTTTGTCTTCCTGCTGTGCCAATAAAAGAACAAATGTAGTACAGAAATAGAAATTTCTGGTATCTAGGGTCAAGTACAAATAATATGTTTACTTAGGCTTTCCTTCAGCAGACATATATGAACTGAAACATTTCTTTTGTAACGTATAGACATGTGCTCTCTTGTTTTGTAAATTTAAACTTGTTTGCATGTCACTTTACTTTCGTGGCTTCCTCTGTGAAGTGTCTTCAATTCGTTCAGTAAAGCAGTTTCAGTGACTTTCGACATGACGTACCGATTTCACGATGTAGTATTCGGTTGATGTCTTCAGTGCACTCAGGACGATAACTCGAGCTATCGCGCGAATGATTCCGTCTCATAGCTTTGAATGTTTCACCGGTTCTTAGAAATGCCTTCTAGGAAATGAGTTCTTTGCCGCGAACAGCAAGCTGGCGTTTTAAAATGACGCCTTAATATTTGGTGTTATCCCCTAGTGGCAATTTTTGCTTTTCCTCTTCGGGAGCTAGTTCCTGGAAAAGACGATATATGATGTTATAACTGAATTTTGCGAGCGTTCGCGAAAAATAGGCCTATTTATCATCTGGGTTCTCTAAGCACAGCAAGTGTCAGGCATTTCGTGCAAAGCCCCCTGAAGCAGTCGTTGTTAGTAGAGAATATGTGGAAATATGTGGCTCAGGCAGGTTTACGTATGCCTCATACTTCTTTATCTGAAAGCGAAATTTTCGAAATAACCTCTCAAAAATCGCATTCCAGAATAAAGAGGAAAGATTAGGTGATCCAGTATTCCATAAAGTATATCGTACGTGTTTGCTTCCTTTGGCTGGAAGTGAACAAACATTTGAGTTGAAAAAAATAACCATTTTTCTTTTTCATGTCGCGCTAAAGAATAATGCTCGTAAGCTGAAACTCTACAGGATGAGTGCGTTCGTGCTCGCCTATTGGATTCTTGTACTTGGCTTCCCTTGCGTTTCGAAAATTGCTGCCAAGGAATTAGTTCAACGAATAACTTTCAGGAAAGTTTCTGCAGACTGTTGCGCAAGGAAACACAAATTGCATTAATTTCTCATTATATCCTGTTTTGTGTGGCGACGAAGCATTTAGAGTTCTGGTGGTGCTGCCATTAAGAGCACCTATATTTATTCGTTGTCGTCTCTTTCTTCTCTTGTTAATGGTGCATTCCTCCCAAAACTGCTGTCATATAGCATAGCTGGACCTTTCCCGCATATGCAAATTATACCTCCTGGCATTATTTTCCTCTCTTTTCAACCACACTTTTATAGTTTGATCTGTTGACAAAGTTACGGTGCACGTTTTGCAGAAAAGCAAGAAAGTAGTAATTTCATTTTTAGCTTTGTGTCTGAGCTTCAAAACATTAGTCGCAGATAGCGCGACACAATGTTTTATCTGATTTTACATTTTCTTTTAGTTTATCTTGCGAAGCAGACATTACTAATAGATGTGTTTTGCCAACGTATCAACATGTATTCAATAAGAGTTCCTCAATATTCATAGCTAATCACGGACACGACGGCAGTGATAAACATCGATATGTTCCGTCAGCTACGTTCTCTTGAGAACGCCCGCTTTACCCCACACTCTTGTTTATGTGAACCTCTGACATGGCTCTTGTCTGTGACATTTTCTTTCCTTGATTTTGTTATAACTTTTGGCTGCTATTTTTTATTTTTTCAGCGCTTTCTCCGCATCAGGCTGGATTTCAAAATAAGCTTAGTTTTGCAAGTTACCATTCTTCAGGCCTATGCCTTGAAAATTTTACCAGTAGTACGTTTGGCGTATCGGCGCCAAAGTGCGGGAAAAACCGAGGTGGCCAGAAGATGGTTCATCATGGCACGCCTGCGGGACTTCGTCGCGCAAGGCCGCAGGTACGACTAGCACATAGGCAGCTTCCGTCGGGTTGTAGTTTTTCTTTTACAGAACGCCATCGCGCAAACAGAATGGCGACAGTGCACGTGAGAAGATTCGCGGGGGGGACTCAGCGCTTCCTTCAAGATACTCAATGAGAGGCCGTAGCTCACTGTCGTCTCTTTGGTGTTGAGCTGACAACGGACGTGGAGATGGCGCCGAGAAAGAATCAGCGTCGGGATCAGCTCGGTTGTCGTCGATTGGAGCACGGTCGGCATCACTGTGCTTCCTACCGGACTTATAAGCGATGGTGACATCGAACTCTTGAAGGCGAAGGTTCCAGCGTGCAAGCCGTTCCGAGGGATCTTTGAGGTTCGCCAGCCAACAAAGCGAATATTGATCATTGGCGACTCTAAAAGTGCAGCCATATAAATACAGGCGAAATTTGGTCACTGCCCACAGAATCACCAGGCATTCATTTTCAGTAGTCTAATAGTTCGCCTCTGAGCGTGACAAGATGCGGCTTGGGTATGCGATGACACGTTCGAGACCATCCTGCCACTGAACAAGGACCGCACCGAGACCGATGTTGCTGGCGTCGGTGTGCAGTTCAGTGTCGGCTGAGTCGTCGAAGTGGCCAAAGACGGCCTTACTTTGGAGACGAGTGCGGAGGTCTTCGAAGGCGTGATATTGCTTCTGGCCCCAGAAGACCGGTACGGCATCTTTCGTGAGGCGGATGAGGGGCTCAGCGATCTGGGAGAAGTTCTGCACAAAACGCCGATAATAGGCGCAGAGACCCAGAAAGTGGCGCACACTTCGTTTATCAAATGGCACCTGAAAAGCAGCGACGGCGGCTGTCTTTTCGGGGTCAGGGCTAACCCCCTTAGCGCTCACGATGTGGACGAGAAACTTCAACTCCTGGAAAGCGAAGTGACATTTTTCGGGCATGAGGGAAAGACCGGCAGAACGAATTGCTGTGAACACAGCGCGCAGGCGCCTTAATTAGGTGCTCTTCGAACCTGACGGAGAAGATGACTACGTCATCTAGATACACTAGGCAGGACTGCCATTTTAGATCGTCAAGCACGGTGTCCTTCATCGGCTGGAAGGTGGCAGGAGCAGAGCACAGGCCGAAAGGGAGCACCCGGAATTCGTACAGACCATCCGGTGTAATAAAGGCGGTCTTTTTCCGGTCGCGTTCGTCCACCTCGATTGCCAATAGCCACTGCGTAAATCTAGCGACCAGAAGTACGTGACATAACGTAGCCGGACCAGGGAGTTATCAATGCATGGCAGAGGATAAACGTCTTTTTTTGTGACCTTGTTTAGACGTCTGTGATCAACACAGAACCGTAGGGTTCCATCTTTCTTCGCCACTAGAACAGCAGGTGATGCCCATGGGCTCGTAGATGGCTGTATCACGTCGTCTTGGAGAATTTCTTGAACTGGACGGCGAATGGCATCACGTTCCTTCGAAGAGATCCGGCAAGGCGGCTGGCATAATGGTCGCTGGCTTGTTTCAGCTATAATGCAGTGCTTTGTGAGCGGAGTCTGCCTAACTTTGGAGGTCGAGGCAAAACTGTCGCGGAAAGATTCGATAATGCTCTGCACACAGCGTTTCTGATTATACAGGAGGTGCGGGTTCACGTCGGCTTTTATGTGAGTGGTCGGTGCCTCCACGAATTCCGTGATTTCGGACAACGCGTGCGTTCCCACGAATTCGCTAAGTTCTTCGATATGCGCAATAGCTGTTTTGCCAGGCAAACACTGATAACCAAAAATGGTCACTAGAAGTTCGTTTCGGCCACTGTTCTATTCAATAATTTCGCCGCGAGCTACGAGGCCTTGCCGACCCAGGAGCAGCGAGAGGTTGGTTTCAGCGATGCCCCGAGTGCTGGGGCTGTTATCGCACTCTGCGGTAACAAACAGGCTGGCTCTTGACGGGATCAATACGTGGTCGTCAGAGATGCATAACTTAGCCCTACGTGGCTCGGTATAGTCGTCGACAGGGCCTTGGGTGGAAAATGAAACGATTAGCTCCTGAAGGTTTGTAACGGCACCGTACTCCTGAAGAAAATCCAAACCGAGTATGTGGTCCTTGGAGCACTTGGGTGACAAAGCAAACCAACCAGGGAAAATAACACGGCAGATCTGATTCGCGAAGTGCAGACACCGATCGGCGTTACCACAGGGCCACCAGCTGTCCGGATCTGCGGCCCAGACTAAGGGGTCAGAACCTTTCTCAGGGCCGTGGCTAACCGTCTGCTCATTACAGAAAAATCGGCGACGGTATCCACGAGTGCGGTAACGTCGTGGTTGTAGGCAGACATCGGAATTTTGACGGAAACAAGTCGGTCGCAGCGCGTCGTCGCATCAGGTCGTCGTCGGTCGGAGCGTCGCGGCGAATCGTCGGGTGGAGGCTCTTTACTCGGTCCAGTAGCGGCGGCCTTGCCCCCGGAGGACGCCGTCTTGAGTTTTCCCGACGTGGGGGTGTACCCCTGAACTGGCCAAAGGACGACGGGCGGTCGAGAGAAGAGTATCGCCGAGGGGATGGCGACCGGAACTGGCGTCGCTGCGAGGTCGAGGACTGTACGTTATAAGCCAGGTACTGCTCGGTATCCCTTGGTCGTTCACCGTAGCGCGGTCGAGGTGCGTAAGGTGAAAACCCCCTTAAACCCATTCTGCGGTAGAGGTAGTGGCGAAGGATGTGGCCGGGCTCCCCGCAGTGGTAACAGAGCGGCCGATTGTTTGGCGTGGGCCACACGTGCGCTTTGCTCAGGGGGGGGGGGGGGGGGGGTGCTGGACTCCTGCGGCACAGAGGGTACTGTTGCGATTGGCTCCTGCAGGTATGTCTCAGGAGCGACGGGGGAAAAGGCTCGCATCGCTGGCCCGGGACTTCGCAGCGCGTCGCTGTAAGTCGTATCGGAGGGCGCCGGGTGTGGAGCTGGAGGTGGCTGCACAACTCGTTGGATTACTTCGCGGACCACGCCCGTTACGGCAGCGACGCTGACCTGTGGAGCTTCAAAGCGAAGTTTCGCCAGTTCGTCGCGCACAAGGCTTCTTACAAGCTCACGAAGATACTCGGCGGGCAGCGACGTAGGCGTGTACTCGGAAGCGGCTGCTACAGTAGCCTGATGTACGTAGTGGGAGCCCCGCTCCTGCAGAGAGCGCTCGATACCCGTTGCCTCCTTGGTGAAGTCGGACACTGTTCGTGGTGGGTCACGGATTAGTCCGGCAAACAGCTGCTCTTTTACGCCACGCATTAAGTGGCGTACCATCTGGGCTTCGGGCATAGCAGGGACGGCCTGATTGAACATTCGCGTCATGTCCTCTAGGAACATCGCGACACTCTCGTTCGGCTGCTGTGATCTCGTGTTCAGGGCGATTTCAGCTTTTTCTTCTCTTTCGCTGCTGGTAAATGTCGCTATCAGCTCTCTACGAAAACCTCCCAGATGGTAAAGGAAGCTTCGTGGTTCTCAAACCACGTTTTGGCCGAGTCCTGCAGCGCAAATTAGACGTTGCGCAATTTGCGCTCGCCGTCTATCTCATTGAAACCCGCCACTCGATCAAAGCTGGCTAACCAGTCTTCGACGTCCTCGAACCTTTCTCCGCGGAGCGGCTGCGGCGACCGAGGTGCGTGAAGGACGAATGGCGGGGCACTCCCGGAATGCTGAGTTGTCTGGCTGGCCACGGTGGATGTCGAGGCCATTACCTGCGGTGTCAGTTGGCCGAACTCCGGTAGTAGGCCTCGCAGATGGCGGCTCGCCTTGTGAGAGGGGTGTTGAGTTCACGCGTGGAGATCAGGCGTCAAGAGTGCCCTCGTATTCAGAGTACATGGGACGCTCCCAGCACCTCCACCAGCACGCAGGCAAGTTTGACTAGACGTGCTGGGCAAGCACGTCTGAGCGAGCTGGGCGAGCTGGGCGTGCTGGAATAGACGTTCTGGGCGAGCAGAAATAAACTAAACCCTTGGGGTGTATTCATTGCACCCGTCATGTAAAAAGGGGTGGAGGACCATCGTTATCTTTTTATATTTGATTACATTTTGTTAATTATTCCCCTCTTGTGCTAGAGACATGGAATCAGTAATCAAGGTTGTTAACCAATATTTTTCGTGCATGACCTTAAAATTCTTCCTCGGGGCCCATTAGGCGAGTGTATCGCAAGTACAGCCCTCTCGTTATCATTGCTATAACTCTTCAATGCCAGTAGCTAAGTGAGCCCCAAATGAGAAGATTGCACCAATAATTACCTTTCTCTTGCATTGACTCGCTTTATCAACCGCCCCTCTGGTTACTGCGACTCCGAAAGAACTTGTAGTTATTTCTTTTTTTTACTCTGCTACTCCAAATTCCGTCTAATCTGATTAATCTGTTCAACTTGAACATCAAATAAACTAGCTATACTTGCAGGGGTGGGGACTATTATTTTTCCCTCCTTTTATATCAGTCCAGCACAGCATCAATATATACTCCACAAGTGAATTCCCGGTGAGCGGCAGCCGTAGAATTCGAACACACAATAGTGAGTGGCCCTGTCTCTCAAAATCTAGCCCATTGATTTGCCAGCACTGGATCTTTATCGAAACAAGCATTCTGAAAATAGGGCATGGAGTGTAGTTAAAATAACCTTTCGTTAGCTACTATATAACATGCTCAGCTGCACTCTAAGGTCACAAATTCTGCACTCAGAAATTTCAGTAGACTGCCAAAAGCACGCAGTAAGATGGATTCATGTATTTATACCAACTTGCCCGAATAACCGTTCTAGCAAAGTAGAATGAACAATTGCTCTCGTTGATCCAAATGAATATGACAAAGCAGTTTGGCCCTACAACTACCTTTCTTGAAATGCGAATCAAGCCTGTATCCACAACCGGCTACCTGCTCTAAAATAAATTAACAAGTACGCATGAGCTGAAAGAAAGGAGTCAAGAAATTCTCAGTTGTTTGTTTCTTCTCTCACCTTTCAAGGGAATGTCTACCGAGGTTTGAGTAATACTCTTCCCTTGCAGAGTGGTATTATGCAAGACTGCGGGAAGAAAAGTAAACCAAAATGCGCAGGTACGAGCTTTTAATAAGCACCGTTAAATCGTTCAGAGCAGAGCAGTATGTAATTTTTAAGGTTTATTCACAATGACCCTTACAGGCATTCTGCTAGAATGAGAGGGAAAACAAAAATATTTTGATGCCTGATGATAGCTGTGACCTCTGATTGCTTGAATAAATGATTAATCCCCGGTAGTAAAGCTTCTAGTGCATTGCTGCAGTGACGGAGACCAGTGCAAATGTGTTGAGCAAATTTTGAAGTAGTGAAGTCGACACGTGTGACAAAGAGAGTGAATGTTTCATGGCAGAAACTTGCCCCAATCCATAGGAACATAGAACATCTTGTCTCGTTGATTTCGTCCGCTTCCTGCAAGGCTAGGATTCTGGGTTTCTGCGTGCGACACCAGATCTTACCGCCTGATGTTCTGAACCTGTTCGGTGGTCTTCGACCCTCGGCCGGCCATGGAAACCGGATTTGTAAGATTTTGCGCTCCGAATGGCAGCACCAAGCCCGTCTGCTCCGGCAACATCTTCAACTTCTGCTTGTGCCACCGTCAACACCCATCTCGTGGAGCAAGTGGCGCGAGTTTTCGCGCATAATCGATAGCACCACTGAGTTCCTGTGGCAGAGTGCGCTCCCACGTCTCCGGTCGGCAGTTCCAAAGAAGCAAGCACCGGCCAGCAATCGTCTTCATCTTTTAGGAGGCGCCAGTAACATTCCCAAGGAATTCCAGCAGTTGCTCCAGTGCGGGCCCAAGTTCGCCATCGAACCAAGCCCCTCAGCCCCGGAATTACTGACCATGGTCAGGCAAGTCTCAAGGTCAGCTCCTGCAGCCGACATAGATCGTTGTGTCTCCGAAGGCGTTGACGTACTCAACCGCCACAGTCGTACCAGCAAAAAGCCACCTATTGGGAAGACTATCGCTTACTTGAAAAACAACAACTTGTCCCTGCTAACCGCTGACAAGGAAGGGGGTTTTGTTTTACTGCCGAAGGTTGTCTATTGTGAAAAAGCATCGTCCGCACCCAATTCCTGCTTTGACAAATGTCAGAACGTTGCCTTGACAAAAGTTAAGAGTACAGCAGGAAAGTTGTGCCAACGGTTGAACCTCGATAAACTTTCCCGCTCGATAACAGATAGCAGAAGAATGTCCCTCAGCTTATTTTTTACCGCAAAGACACATAAACCCGAGTGCCCGCTTCGTGTAATCGTTTCAGAGAATGACACTTGGCAAAAATTGGTTGCCAACTTTCTTCAAGCCTATCTCAGCGTTCTCGCAGTAGAAGACCCGTTCCTAGTAAAAAACTCAAATGATACCATTCACTTCTTGCGAGAACATGGCAGCAGGGCCTACCTAGGTTTCTCCGTTGACGTGAAAGACCTCTACTATTCAATTCCGCACGAAGATCTGGTCCTTTGTGTAAACGAGTGTATCGACAAACACGGAGCTGTGGCTTTTCAAAATGCATGTGGCGTTTCTGCTAGTGGCTTTTTAGAATTATTGTCTGTATATCTTAGGTCTACCTATGCTGAGTGGAATGGATCTCTTTTTATACAGAAGCAGGGCATATGTATTGGGTCGTGCATCGCCCCTATCCTGAGCGACCTCTTCTTGGCCATGCGTGACAGAGAAGTAAGCACAAAGATTGCAAATTCACCGGTACTAAAGATATTCAGATATGTCGATGATTATCTAATTTTTCTCGACTGCCCAGGCAATGCTTTCATGACTGAAGTTTCCAAGGTTCTAGGCATTTTTAGGGAGTCTTTTCATCCCCTCGTTTTATCGCATGAAGTTCCAGAAAATAGCTGTCTTCGCTTTCTTGAACTTAAGCTGCACTTCTTACCCGATCACGTATGCTGGATCTTCGAACCAAGGGCCAATAAGCCACTTTTACCGTATGAGTCAGCTCATTCGAAATTGGTCAAGAGAAACATAATCCAGGCCACCTTCAATAACGCATTACTCAAGTCCTGCGCGCACAGTCTTGAAAGCAGTTTCTTTAACCAAGCGCAGAGGCTACTCAGCTCTGGGTACCCGGCCCTACTCCTATCCTCAGTTGCTCAAAAAATGTTGAAAACGAGGCAAGGAAAGAGCCTAACCTCAAGGGAAGGGCAGAGTCGCAATAAAAAGGTAGCTGTAATCCCCTACATCCACCAACTGTCGCACAACCTAAAAAGAATTGAAAAAAAGGGCAGGAGTAGACGTTATTTCCTCTGCTCCTCACCGGCTTTCCAGACTCTGCAGGAAGGTCAACGGCTCTGGGGAAAAAGTTCCAGACTGCACAATTAAGCATCGGGATCCGTTCGTAGCATGCTCGTCGGGTGTCGTCTATTCGATTCCTTTACCCTGCGGCAGGAAGTACGTCGGCCAAACAGGCCGATGTATCAATAAGCGGTTGCTGGAGCATAAAGCTAATGCTGAGGATAAAAGGTCCGGTAATTTGGCCATACACTGCCGTGATTGCAGTCCTTGCCGACGCGTCTCCCCCACTTTCAAGGAAACAGATATTTTGGCAAAAAACTTAAATCAACTGACTCGAGAAATCATTGAAGCAGCCACTATTACCAAGCTAAAAGATGAGTGCGTAAGCACACCATCAGTTGCATTGTTAGACAAAGATTGTTCATTCCTCTCTGCTTTGATTTGATTCAGTGTATTCTTTTCGTTTCATTCCGTGATGATTTTTTTGCGATGTTTTTCCTTTTTAAACTCTTCTGTATTCTTCTCTGTTGTGTTTTATCGCCCACACGTTTTTTACGATTCTTTGCTTGTTTTTAGAGATCTGTTGTCTGTTCAATGTCATATTTTAGTGACCACCTTTTCTGCTTGTATTCTTTCGCGTCGGCTTCTTGGGTTTTTGCTTGTATCTGTTTTAACGCCTTTAGTTTCCGTCATCTTTTAGCTGTGCCGAATCTTTTACTCTCCCGCAGGTTTTTCCTGCACCTTTTATGCCTGTTTGTTCAGTTTTTAGTGCCTTCATCTTGTTACCTTTCATCGTCAGTCGTTTAGCCGTGTTGGTTGTTGGCTTCTTCGGGATCTTTTGGTACTTTTTGGAATTGTTTCTTACTTTCCCTGCCTTTGCTCCCCCCGTTGGTTCTTTCTCTTCTTTTCTTTTTTCTTTTTTCTTTTTCTTTTTCTCTTTTTCTTTTTTCTTTTTTTCTTTTCTTGCTTGTTTTGGCTGCGTTGTTGGTCATCAGTGGCGATAAGAATAGTTGGTCTATGTGTTGGCTCTTTCCATGCTCCCACCTGGCTGTGTTGTGCGCGTGCGCATCATTCCCTCCAATTCTGTATAAAAGGCGCGGATCGGCCCCCTTCCGAAATAAAAGTTGTTAGTTAGCGCAGGTGTGTGTCCTTCTTGTTCTGGTCCTTTGTCTGCAAGCGCTGTGTTCTCAAGATGTACCCCAACCAACTCGCCCAGCAACAAACCTTGCTCAAAAAAAAAAAGCTTTTTTCCCTGCTGCGGTACACATAAGCGGACACAAGAAATATGATATGGCTTCTAGTTGAATTTTCTACTGACAACACAACATCCTTGAGCTTCAACAAAATTTTGGCGGAGATCTAAGAAGTGATGTTTGTCTTTTGCTATCAATCATTTCCTGTGCCCCGATAATTGAGTGCTGGAATTTAAAAAGTAAGCAAACCACCAGCGGTAGGATTTTCTTGAGGCAGCTGTAAGGACGATGGCATGTACAAAGAAAGCAAAAACTTGTGGAGAAGAACAAGCACATAAAAAAGTCAAAATTTTCATGCTGACGGACAATGTTCAGATGTCATAAAATATGGTGTCCTACTGCAATCACAACAGAGTAACATATTTTTAAAAACCACCGGTCCACTATCGCGAGGAAAGGCTCCATGGATGTGGGAACTGTGATTGTGGAGGCGTCGTCTATCTGTGTTCATTCTTCCTACAAATGCGCAACGTATCGATCCTAGCGGAGCCTTCAGCAGGACACGAATAATAGGTGTGTCAGGATTCCAATTTACTTATTAGAAACTGTCTAAACGTTTGCCACTGCGAGGTTGCTAAAAATGCAAAAAACGAAGTAAAAATTGATGACAGATAGCCATGTAATGTATTTGTGGCACAGCATTTGTAGTGAATACCAAACATCCAGAAATGAAACCAGAGAAGGAACACTCTTGTCGCAACATCAATATATTGGAATGAACAGCGAGAAAAGGAGTGTAATTTCAGTACATTTTTGTTGCAAGGATTTGGGAAGGGTGATTTAGACGTTGAAGACGGCGTTTCTTGCCGCCGGATATCACACTCTCCTCACAGAATTGACACAAGCAGGTCCAGCTTCATTTCGTATTCTGTAGCGCTTGTTGCGCACTACGAAGACACTTGCTAAGAAGAGGTGTTTATATTGGTAGTACCAGAATTTACAATCAACAGCAAATGAAACACAAACAAGACCACTGAAATGCGAACAAATAGCACAAACATAATACCTTCTCCAGAGAATTAAATAACCGAGATTGAAGAACCCTTCCTACAACCTACATCTACGGCGCCCTCTGTAACGATAGCTGTGAGATTATTGTTCTGTGTTTGAGCATGAGGATTGTCTTCGTCATTTACTGCCGAATATCTGTTCTGCAGCAATATCTTGAATTCCTCGATTAATTTTTTATTGAAATACCTACAGATCCCGGAAAAAGACATTATCGTAGAGAGGAAAACATAGAAAAATATTACAGGTAGCACAATACACCAACAAGAATGTAACGCTATGCTCAAAAGATAACGCAATATATACAACGTATTCGAACTTGACAGGGGATACAACAGAAAAAAGAAAAGAAAATATTCATACCAACGTATATGCAAGAACTGGATACAAAAACTACAGCTTTGTGTACAAAGAACACGAAGAAAATCTTGCACGATACCTAAGTAAACAAAAATTCCGCAAGATCTCCGTCAAAGCTAGAGGACGACGCTTACACAATGTACTCCGGCATACCATTCCAATCGTGAACTGGTTTTGGAAAAAACGCATACTTTATATATCTTTATCGACACTTCTATTCATGAACTTTTAATGAGTGTTCAATTCTGGCGAATCTGTTGATATGTTCAGGTATATATGTTTCTTTCCTTATACCCGTTGCCCCTTAATAAATTTTATGGAATAGCTTTACTGTTACTGCTAACTCGCTAATAGGATTCTGGTTCACTAATTTCTTTCGTTCTCTGTTCAGAGAAAATGACTATCATAATCGTTGGTGCAGCACAGTTGCTGGCAAACTGACTTGACAAAAGGATCCTTAAGCAGAGCTCCTAGAACTAATACCGGCGGTCCCTTTTTGTGATGGGTAGGCAGATTCTGCAGCTGTTGTCACGCATCGGTCTGAGCACAGAAAAACAAACATAGTAAGAGAGCCAGAAAGACTGCCCAGCGCGCAAACAATTTAGTGTTTCTTTTTAAATATGCTAGTGTGCTGCTAGACTTTCAAAGCTAAAACTCGTCCTCCTTTATCTACCCGCATAATTCACGAACGCCACTCCAGAGGCATGAATTCGTGAAGTCAACGCACGTGACACGCGGTTCGTTCTCGTTGTTTGCGATGGCGTTTGTCTGGTGAGTCCATCTTAAGCAACTTCTGCGTGCTGAAAGGATGTCTACGGCTTGAAACGTCCTAAACTACAGCACACAAAGAAAATGCGAGTACAACCATTGTACCGGCTGGCAAGAGATGAACGCGGTCGCCCAGCGCTTGTATTTTCTTCGCCGCAGTGTAGTTGGCCGTAAAGAAGCTGCACGCACTTTGTTCCTAGGCGCATGGCCTTCCACGCCTGTCTATCTCCCTTTAACCCATGAGTCAGTTCTGATGACTTAGCGGTTTTAACCAAGACAAAGATGTGTCGGGCTGTTTGGCGAAGAATTAGGCCTGCGCTCCGAGGGTGAGTCTGCGCTGCTTCGAGGTCACATTTCAATATTTGAGACATGAAAAGTCCCTGAAGTAGACGGACAGAGAGGTTACATCTGTTGCTCTTGTAAATATTGTGTATGTATGCCTGTTTAGAAATGCGAACAATGGAAGCGCAAAGCTACTCCTGCGGGAAGGAGACCTGGAAGAAAGAACACACTTAACAGTGCGCTTGTGTGCATAATAAGTAATGACACACACAAGCGCATCCTTCAGTGTGTGCGTGTCTTATGTGTTCGTTCGGCGCATTGTTTTCTTTCCGCAGTAAATATTTTGCGTATTTTTTGAAGGAAGCAGCCCGTAATTTTTAATCAAGCGAAGCTATAGCCGACAATGCTCAACATCAGCCAGCAGAGTCGAAGAAGAAACGACCTAAATTGTGCTTCCAGCTATTGCTAAGTGTTGTGCATACGCAACTAGCATTAGAATCGTAATTTTTTTTCATAGCCGCGTATTACTTCATGCTTTCACTAGTGTACAGAAATAAGTATTATTCTTGTTGGAAAAGTGATTGTTTCGTTCGCCGTCTCAGTATTCATGAAAGAAGGGAAGAGCAAAGAGATATGCGCAGAAACAATTTTCAATGCGTGTATTGAGAATTGTGGCCATGACTCAGTTTATAGCCTCGCAGATCCAGATTAAAAAGTGTTAACGCACCACCTAAGCCAACACAGTGAAACTGCGTGGACGTCAGAAATCGTTTACGGTGGACAGCGTAACGCAGAATGCCTAATGGAAAATGTTATAGAGTTAAGATTGGAAGGAGCAAAGTTTTCATCACAATGCACGGAATAATTTTACCGGCCGTGTTCATCCATTTCATAGAGAAACAGACTTGTAATATTGTACTTATTAAGATTAAAATGCACCGTGATGTATGTACTCGTATGAAACTGCGGTGACAATAAACCTAAATTCTCAAAAGCTATATAGAGACGCTGTTTCATTCTCTAAACGCTAATGTTCATTGAAATGTTATGTCTATAAAAAAAGCGCGATTTAGATGCAGGATGCCTTACCTGAGGGAGAGAAGCATGCTTGTGGTGCGTGTTCAATGAGAAGTGAGTCAGAAGGCAAATTTAATAGAGGTCGACTACTGACTTGACCGCTCACTACTTCTGCGAATTTTCGTAGAAAACTAATATTCATGCCAAACAATGAACCAATAATGTCGAAGGTATCAGGGAATTGAGGCTGTAGGTCAGAAGACACAGCACTGATCTCCGCGGCCGAGGCACGCACCAAGAAAACAGTGTATTAACGTTGCGACTCCTAGTTCATAGGCACGAAAAAATTAACTGTGACCCTGCTGATCACTGAGTACTAAGAATTGCGGAATTTCAAATGAGGGCAGGGTTCACGCGTTCAGTCACGGTGCTCATTATCAGGCACAAAGGCAGGAACTTCTAAACCTGTCAGTATGCTCAACGCTCGCTAATGTCGCAGGCCATATGCATGTTAAATACGAAGGCCGCAGCATGAACGGAGCGTGTGCAGCGCTGAACTCTTCTTCCCGATCAGATCGATCAGACGTGTATGCGGTACTGCTTTTGAGCGAGCCTTCGTATTTGAAACAAACATGGAAAAAAATTAAGGCACGCCCTATTCGAGCTTCGTATCAATAATTCAGGAAATGTTGGAAACCTTTAGAATGAAAGAAATTCGTTTCCTATGAACATGCACTGTTTGGTAAGTACAGACAAGGAAATTGAAAGGTATTCCTGACGCCTATCGAAAAAGTCCAATAATACTCAAACACCTAATCAAACGCTAACAAAAAGGCTGCCAACCTTTCCTCTAGCTGCAATCATCTTCAAATCGTCTTTCCTTTGGACAAGGAATTCGGTATTAGAAATAGAAATCGGTAATATAGACGTTTTTAAAACACGCCATGAACAAACATTTTTTTACGTCCTAAAAGAACATATAGAAGACCTGCCTTGAGAGTTGCTTTATTCGGTAGATTTTTTTAGCTGAATTGCTGAGTTTTTCTGACTGTTCACGAATTCATTCTCGTCCGTTCAGGCACCCACGAATAAATAGCGCTGTAAGGAGGTTGCGTGCGTACGCAAAAGCAACTCGAAATGCGTGCCAGCCACGGTGAAGGATGCCACAGGCGTGCGGCTGGGGGGAATCAGCGACGAATTTTAATACACTGGACGAAGCTCTCTTCTTCACAGGCATCTGTACGGTATGACTGTACTGCACTGTTTTGTTTGTGAAGTACAGAATGCGATTTAAATTTTCCCTAGATGATTGGCTTCCCGCGCCTCCGTAGTGTTGCGTTTCCCCGCAGCAGATCTGAAAGTTTTACGTATGTGATCTCACGTCTGGAGCCACCATGTCAGCACGCCAAGAAGCGCGTGCGTCGGGAAGCACATTTATCATATTGGTGAACCTTTCATTTTTTTGGCGCGCGTTTAACGTAGCTGTTTTCAGTTCCAGCCAAGTGCTCAAATCTAATGCTGCCTTTTGAGAATTATTGCGGGAATAAGACGACATCTTTAAGTCACAGAGGCTCTTAATGATGCCTCGAACAGAATTTTTGAGTGCTTGATTTGCGGCGTTTCAGATACAGCGACACACGTGTAATTTTAACGGACCTGTACGTAAAGGACACCTTAGAAGATTTCGCATGTATTTGACTGTCTTGTGCGTGATACTCGCTTAGTTCCTTCGTGGCATTTGCGTTACTTGACGTTGATACATTTTTTATACGGATGCTGCTTTTCCCTGCTGCCTCCTTGAGAGCATCATGATGCGTTGATGATGGAGTCGTTGCTTTGTATTTTCTATAGAATACGATAAAGAAAATCTTTCGATCTTGCCAGCGTTCACTTCAGCGGAGCCAGAGCAGCTGACGTACGCATCAAGCTTTTAGCGTGTGCAATATTTTTTCCAATGAACAATAGCAGATTGGTATTTGAAGAGAGGGTTAACCACAACGAAAGCAACGAATCTTGTAGGTAGATAACGCATGTTAAATGCCTTTTGTCCATGTCTTCTATACTATGCGCGTTCGCTTTGATAAGGTAATGGTGGCTAAGTTATAGCCAACATTTGTTTCGAAGGCTGAAAAACATATTCCACTGAGTCTCTATATATGAGTGTTCGACGCACTGCTTGAATAAAGAAGGACGCCTGAGAGCTGAAAATCAATGTCTCAAGATTTTTTCTATCCTCTCAAGTTGTTTTCGAAAAGTCGCCTAACAGACGTCTTTTATATCGTTTTACTATCTCTTCCTGTACATTGTGCGCATTCCACAAGGCAAACAGAATCTCACCTTCGCCCTGGACTGGAATATACGAAGAAACAAGCAGTAACTAAAATCCAGAAACCGCAGGAATATTGCTTTTATTTGTGCCCTTTGTGAGATTCAGTAGTCTAATCATTTGATGCTTGAAAGACAATTGAATAAAAAAAGTATAAAAAAAACTACATGCTGGATTTTGGGATCTCAACCCACCACCTCAGTTTGTTGAGTATGCTCTACCAGCGGAGCTGTTCGACTTTCAGGGGTGTTCATTATACGTCTGGAGTAAACATGAGAGTGTTTACCAGTGCAACCCTCGTCCTTAGCGGTGGACATAAAATGCCTCGAATGATCTTAAATTTTACCGTGTTACGTGATCGAACGTCCGGGGTGGCAGCTGTTCTAGAATAGTCTGAGGCTGCTCACGTGATCAAGCTGCCAGAACCAAAGCCCTCTATCCGATTTTCAGCAGACATGGGTATAAAAATGAGGGGCTCTTTGGCACACAAAAGATGTAGGCGTGATCTTGCATCGAAACCATGGAAAGCATATTGAATTGTAAGTTGTTTTGCGCATTGATGACGATAGTATATATATATATATATATATATATATATATATATATATATATATATATATATATATATATATATATATATATATATATATATCACCTCGTGTTCAATTCTATGTCCAGGTGCATAGGGGAATGTTTATATTTTTTTTAAATATCTAGTGCCAATCAGTTTTTTTAAAGAGAATTACTTATCAAGCAGCAGAAAAAACAACCATGCCGCCGGTGGGATCCGAACCCACGACCTCCGAATATCGCGTCCGGTGCGCTTACCAACTGAGCTACGGCGACGGCTGTCCAATCTGCTGCTTTCGTGGGTATTTATGTTTAGCGTGTAAGCGAACCTTGAGAGTGTTCACCAGCGCCTCCCTCGTTCATATATATATATATATATATAGTCTTGAGAAAGGACAGGCTCTGTCCGAAACGCCGACTCAAAATAAATCTATGGCTAAATGAAGCGTTTTCAACTTTGAATTTTTGCCTCTAGCAACCAAATACGTTTATCTTTCTATACTGCATATATATATATATATATATATATATATATATATATATATATATATATATATATATATATATATATATATATATATATATATACAGTGCAGTTCCTGCACATAAAAGAAATGAACAAGCAGGGATACCACACAGCGCTCGTGTGGTATCCCCGCGTGTTCAATTCTTCTATGTCCTGGTGCCACGCTGCAGTTCTGGTAGTGTAACTTTTTTTTAATTTCTGATACTTATCAATCAGAAATTAGACGTGTAATTATTGAAGGCTTCAAAAATCACAATAGATAATAAAAAAAATAAACTCATTGTGCCCATAGAAATTGAACTCACGGCCTCCATCTTTCCGGCTGCTGTCTAATATTCTATTTTCGATGGCAATAATAGTGCGAACACTGTATTTCGCAGTATTCATGTTGTGAACCCTATCAACGTTAGGATATATCTAAAAAAATTCCCCCTAAAGTATAAGATTGGGCAGCCGTGCCATAGCTCAGTTCGTTCAGCTAGATGCAGGCCGTAGAAAGATAGAGACCATTGGTAGAGGCCGTAGAATACATACTCAGGTCGAGGTGTCGAATTCGCACGCAAGGCTGATAGTTGTTTTCGGTTATGTTTTCTGCTGACATTTCGAACATAAAATTTTACGCCACTGATTTCGTGCTAGTGAACACCACAAAAAGTCCCGTAAGCTTCCCTCTCTTTCAAAGACTTTTGGCTTCCTTCATATGTATGTATGTCAAAACGAGAGCCTAATTTACCTATCCTTATCTGCTTACTAGAAAAAAAAAAGATATTTGAACCGAGCTGGATCTGCTGGAAGAGTTGAAATTGTGTGCAGTGGACTACCTTGAAAGTGCTCTGTTGACCTGGCCGAAAAAGCCGCGTTTCGGCACTGCGATTATCACGCTAGAAATCTTTCCAATGTTCTACTTTCGAATGCCTACTAGCCTACGGTAAGTGTTATTGGTTTATTGCCACACGCCTCCCTTAGCCGTATACATAGTCGTTTTTTTCTCCCTCCTCTTTTATATTTCCTCTCCCTGCTTCTGGCACCGTGTATCCGAGCGGAATAACATTTACTTTAACTTCCCTCCTTTCTTTATCAACCTGCCCTTCCCCTCTCTTTGTCTGGTGACCGTCACGCGCACTCATACACACCGCACGGGTACACACTACATGTCTGAGGGCGCACTAGTAGTGATAATTCTACTAGCTTCGATAGATTTCAGCCAGTTTAGTGCTGGAGGCAATGAATCCTGCGGACGTGCAGCCCACACGGACATAAAAGAATTGTGCTGCGCTAAGCGCACCAAGCTCCAGTATTTGCGGCACGAATTATATATACTGTTTTCAAGAAGAAAATAGGTACTTTTAGGTGAAAACTTGCATTGATATTTTGAAAGCGGCACGGTATGACGCGATAGCGTTAAAGGATTTTTGCCCATTTATGCGGAATTGGTCATTCTGTACTTTACAATTATAAAACACTTGGAATCCTGGTATCATTTCTGCCGCATTGGGGCAGCGCCTAAGCAATGCGCCATTGCCTTGCGATCGCACTGGGGCCAGATTACGCAACTGTGTCAAATTCTGTCAAACGTTATTGAGAGTGACGTCAAAATGACTAACCGATGAGAAGTCACCACGTGACGCAACGAGGAATCAGCCAATTGCAGCTGGGCGGCACCCCGAAAGCATTCGAGTGGCTGTCTGGTAATTTTTTTGTGAAAAGAGATAAGAAATAAGCAACGATAAAAATAACTAATATATTATTTTGCCTAAACATTGTGTTTGAAGCTCGAAAATATTAAGCAAAAAAAAGCGTTCGAAGTTGTGCTATTAAATTGGCTGGTGGGTGACTTTCGGTGCCGCGGGGGTGTGCTAACGGCACCAAAAGGCCGCTTTCCACAGCTGTTTCACGCCGTGTTATTGTTTTTTGCGCGGCGTCTTGAATCGAGCTACTGTGCGGATGACCTAAGTGCGCAGAAAAATTTCAACGAATGCACTTAAGGCTACGTGACTACCGAGCAAACTTGCAAGAAGCGCTTGGTATGAAATCGACAAAGACAACTGTGAAGTCTGTGTTTTTGTCCTTTTTCGATCGATGACAAAAATGCCAAAAGGTGCGGTGTTGCAGTACGTGATGTGTGGTTGTGTGCTTGTTTTCCCTTGTGAAACAGAAGACGACCACGAAGTGCGATTTGATGCGAAAAATAAAGTGCTTTGCCAGCGTAAGCGTATTGTATTTATATATCTGTGGCACAGAGGTGACCGCGGTAACACACCCCACCTGCGCGCCAACTTTACAAATTGCCTGCAATACATGCCGCACGCGTTTGCTTACCATCGGTTGTGCGATGCCGACGTTCGCCTCATTACCAACGGCAGCCTGAAAGCCGCCCGTGGCAAAGAACCGCAGTGCACACAGCACATGCCGCCGCACTGACAGCGCACTCGCACACAAACCTCCGAGTTCATCGGCGAGTTAGTCGCACAGCCACTCCACAGTCTGCTTCTCCAGCCAGAAAAAACGTCCAAACCGCTCGTCCGGCAAGACAACGCGTCTTCCTGCGCCCTCCTTCGCCGTTGCTCGCGCCAGCGCAGCCGCCTCAGTCGTATCGCCGCGTACACCGCCGCCATTTTATGTCACAAACGCAACGGTCAAATTGACGGCCTCGAAACTGTGACAAAAAACTGTCAGTTAGCGGCTGCATTGTTAGGTGTGCAACGTCACCACTTCTGCCACATCCGTGACGTAATATGCAGCCACCCATCACGCAAAAAAGCAAAACAGCCGCCGGACACGACCGACTAATAGGAGCGAGGCTTATTGACACCTTTGTGACAAGTTTTTGACAATTTTCCTAATTGATAGTTGCATAATCTGGCCCCTGGTGGGGCTTATGTGAGTCCGGCTTCTTTGCTTAAGCAATCTCTCGCCACAACTCATTAACTGCCACCTTCCACGACGACTAGTTTGCTCGCATACAGTGGGCAGGTTGTGGTAACAGCACAAGGTCAGGTGAAATACGTGGCCCACTTGCCACTTATGTATGCCACCCACGTAGCGCACTTAGGCTGCTCCTATGGAGATTTTGTCGTGGATTTTTCGCTCACAGCGAACCACAAAGACGAAGACTTTTCTGTGACACAAACTTCTTAATGCTAATGTTGCCGCCCTAAAAAAGTTCGAGTCTTCAGTTACTCAACCTGTGCAATTTCTGCTTTTTTAGTAACTTGTGTGTAGCCTGACATGTAGCATGTGCCTCATTATCCAGTAGGATTTTCGTTGTGAAGTAATATTCTGCTATAACATACTGCGATAGGTTCAAAGCGCACCGTAGTAAAATGAAATCTGCTGTTGAGGTAGATAAGAAGGTTGGAGTCAAATGTTGGTGGCTTTACTGAAAACCATTTAAGAAGCCTTAGCGAAAGATATAGCAGAGTTACACTTTTCGCCCAGTACGCTCAGCGTATAGCACCCTATAATTTGCACACCTGGACAAGTTGAGTAACCGACTTGACAAGTGTGCACATTTTTAACCTAGTTATTTTATTCAAAGCTAAAGTTGCGTTCAAGTTTTTGTATCCTTCACAATGCTTCAACCCTGAACGTAGACGAACATGCCAGACTTCAGGATTTGTTTGGAGCCAAGGTTTGGTGCATACTAGTCGTTGTTGGTGTTGCGGCAGTGTATGAAACGAGATCAATCTAAAACTACGAAAGCCGTTATACATAGCAATAATCGTGGTTTTTGTTCTAACGGTCGGTAACAATTGTTCTGTTCACTCCCCATACCTCTGGTAAACAATTTGATAAAAAAAAACTAACCGTTGTCAGGCAGGCATCGTTTCCGAAATATTAAGAATTCAATATTTTGGAAACAGCCAACACCATAACTTTAGGTTTCGTGAACTTGAAATTAGTGACTTCTGAATCTATAGCACTCAATACCTTTCTGCCGCAGCAAGCGTGCTATCCCTCGCAATATTGTGTACATTAGCGCAGGCTACGTCTGCTGCAACCCTATTACCTTCAGGTTTAGCAGCAAAACAGGGCGTCAGAACTACGAGACTATACGGAATTCTTTCCCCAGCCCACTTACGATCACTAATACACCTCCGTATGACAGGCGCTTTGTGAGGCCATGCAGAAAGGCTGTGATGTTCCATGTTCACACAGAAACTTGAGTAGATATCGTTTCAATTAACAGCTTTAACAAGTCTGGTTGTTATATAAGATGCTGCCAGTCACAGAGAAGTAGTAGTTATCGTCGTGCACGGTGTAGTCACGGGATCAGGCCGCCACCACGTGTGCAGAGCTGGCGCATCGCGCCTCGCGGTGATACCGTGCTTCATATCGAATCGTGACGACGTTAGCGCGGAACATGACAATGCTGTACGGCATAAATACTGCCCATCTCATCATGATCAGCTCCAGCACTTATGATAAATCTGCCAACGCAGCGTGGCTTATCAGTTCCAACTGCCATAGTGTATGCATGCATGGTCTCAAAGCTGTGCATTTGCAGGACTAGAGAAAGGAACACGTGGAAGGTTGAACCGAGAGCGAACACTCCCAGGAGGCTCCCCGAAAATACGATCCACGTTTCCGAGATATCTTACTGTCCAAAAATTCGGCGCCCGCTCAGAAGACCGGCGTGGCGCGGAACCAGTCCCGCCAGTGCGCGCCGTAGAGAATTCTAGAACAGCGGGGAAAGAGAACCCCTAACAGCGCCTAAACTTGTGTGTGTTGCTCTCCTCTACACTTCGCTGGGCGGGGCGGCGCCAAATGTGCCGTCAAACGATTGGGAAGTTTGGAGTAAATGCAACTAATTGCTGACAAAGAGGGCGTAGCCTAGAGCGTGCAGAGTGATGCTCTTGACATTTGCCTAGGCCTCCACGACCTTCAGCTTGTAGCTCTTATTAAGCTTAATTGCGATAGCTCCCACCCTCTCCTCTATGCTTCCAGCTATATCCTGTTTGAGGATTAATCCCACACGTACTGCTGGTCCCTCCGCTAATCTACGATATCGCAATACGTGCCCGCATCTTAGTACTGTATGCGTCTCACCTGTCCTCCGAACGTCGATAAGCCCTACAACATCCCATTTAATACCCGCTACTTCATCGAACAGCACTACTAGGCAAGCCTCAGTGAATTATGTTCTATTATGTAACGTTGCCGGGTTCAGTTTCTAATGAAGGCCTGTCCGGAGCCATAGATTCTTTGCACCCTTCATTGAGTCACCGCTCTGACGAGTTTCTAATGAAGGCCTGTCCGGAGCCATAGATTCTTTGCACCCTTCATTGAGTCACCGCTCTGACCAACCCCTTGATGACTTGCTCCGCAGCAGCTGGGCACAGAGGGCCGAGAGTTACTTCGTTTGTTCATAGAAGATTGTGGCCAAGTACTCCACTAGGGTGGCCAAATTCTGCTCTGGTCAGCGAGTGCATCGCCGGTACTAGTAACCGAGATAAGGCCGCATCCTAAGCCTTGTTATGCAGTTCAATCGACAAGTGGAATTCTTTGTTTAGAATGCAGTGGAGAATCGCGCGGCACCGAGTTTCGAGCCCTGGCCCTCTTGCATGCGAGGCAGATGCTTTGCCTCTACGCATCGGCGCACTACCAACGGACAATTCCACCAGTGCAAGTATATCACAATGCAACGCAGGGTTTATACTGAAAATAAAGGTTTCTTTGCGTATGGTGTCACGACAATAGCCTTCTGAAGCCTTCAATGTAGTGCATTCGAAAAGAACACATCACGGCACAGAGCAAGTCGAGGGTAAGCGATATTAGACTCACTACAAAGACAGAAGTTATTCGATCGAGGCACAAACATTCCCACGAGCATGACCCGAAAAGCTCTGTGCAAATCTACTCGCGTCAATACAGACCGCCATACTAGGCCGATTGTTAGGAAGGACAGGAATGTACATTGTCCCATGGAATCGGATTTCATATTATTATCGTTCCGTCAAAATGTCTATAGGATTTTAAGGGAACGAACAATGTGATATCAAGTGATAAACTAGGGCGACGAAGACATGTAACTACGTTTCTTTTAATTCTTGACCAGTCCCTCAGTGTGGGTATGTGCCATCTCTTGAAAGTCTAACAATAACAACAACAACAATAACAACGCAGAGTGATTATCAGAGATGACAGTTTTAATGCTCACTTAACCACATTGATCATGAAACGCATTATTACATGAAAATTTTAAGGCACACACTGAACAGCAAGACTTACGCGCGAATTTATATTATCACACTTTCTCGTAGCAGAAAAATACAAGTGAAATCTACACTTCTTGATGCTTCATCCATATTCGGAGCTTCAATGGATGAATTTAAACTTTAGTGTTACTTCATGGGGTGAATTTTTCAGCAAAACATATATTTTTATAGTCTGAAAAATTACTCCGGCGTGAAAATTATAAATAAACGTCAGCCAGATTCATTTCTTAATTACAAGGTAGCAAATTAGAAAAAGAAATGAAAAAGACTGAAGTCAAATCTATATTGAAATTTGGATCCTAAGATCAATGGGAATTGAGCTTGATAGACCTAAAAATAAAAGGGTTTCTTTGCGCTTCATTATTTCTTGGCATGTGGTCTCGTAGACTATTTTCAATTTATCAACACGTGAGGTGAAATCACGTAAACACTTGCCGTCCACTTCTTTTTTTGACATAGATGAATTCTTTACGCGAAGTTCGTACCAATGCAAATCTGCAAATAAGCGAACAGTGAACCATCTTTAGAATGCACAGCATAAAGTTACAGTTGGGGAACGGTGTTACTTAGAACAGATTAACTGCGGTTTCGCGGCTTGCTTAAACTGTTTCAGGCTACTTGAGAGCTAGTACAGAAAAAAAAACGACGAAACTTGCCTACTTTGAACAGAAATAAGAGAAATAAAAAAATGAGAAGAAAAGTGCAAAACCGCTCAAGGGAGGTTTCGTACCCATCCTGACCTTCATGCGGTGTGAATATTATGTACCAGATCTTTCCCTCCTGCAACACACAGACACGTCCGACTACTGTTCATTGAAAATCGTCATCATCACCGAGAGCACACCGACTTAGTGTTATATAACTCACAAGTGTGCCGTACGCGGGCAGATTGTGGGTTGTTTCAGCAATAAAACCTCAGGGCGGCACGAGAGGGCGCTGCGTGCAATAGGAGTGGTATGAACGCGGAGCTGACCGCTTGGCAGGCCGCCTGCGTCGCCGAATTTTGTGGAATTTGTCACCACGACCCGAATATTTGGCGTGCTTAAGAAAGCGCTAAGTTAAAAATTTTGCTCCTGAGGTACAATAGGCCTCAACTAATATATAAGACTTATGCGGTACGCGCGTAATAATCGTAGTTCTCTAGACGAGT
>JARKHS020010414.1:0-21130 GCA_030143305.2 Amblyomma americanum | reverse complement strand
AGGCAAACTAGAACAGGCCAAACGACCTCCTTTGGCCGTCATCCCGTATCTTCACAAGTTGTCTCACAATTTAAAGAAGGTTGCAAAAAGAAACAACGTAAACCTTGTCTTCTCAGCCCCGTGCAAATTGTCACGAGTGTGTACACTGCTGACAAAGCAAAAGAAAAAGGTTTGCCCTATTAGACATGTAGAACCACTCACACATTGTGCTACTTGTGTCATTTACGAGATTCCCTTGGAGTGTGGACGCGTGTATATTGGGAAAACCGGCAGGTGTCTCAACGAGAGATTGTTTGAACACCGCCGTAGGGTCCGTAACAAAAGCGGCGGGCACCTGGACGACCATTGCAAGTCTTGCATAGGCTGCGAACCATGTTACACGCGCACGGTTGTCAGAGCACGGGCGCGGACAGAAAATGAAAGGGTCATCATTGAGGCAAGGATGATAGCCAAAGCTGGAGACAAGTGCGTCAGCACGCCTTCAATTTCACTTACAGACAAGGAGTCCAGTTTTCTAGGCCCACTATAAACACGTCTTTTTTATTCACGTCTGCTTTTAATTCTTGTTCTAGAGAACTTTCAACTTTTTTGACTCAGTTTGACTGTGAACGGTTGACTCAGCTTTTGCGTTGCGTTTTGTATTGTTTTGTTATGCGTTTGGCCCCGACCCTGCTTTTAGCTTCGACTTTTACTTATTGTTCGGTGACTATTTTGTTATTGTCGTCTTCGTTTTGCCTCGTGCTGCATTGGCGGCAAAGGTCGCTGACTGTTCATTTTCCATGCGTGCACCTTACGGTTCGTCGTGGTCCTCTCGGTTTTATCGGTTCTTGGCTGACTTTGCGTTACCCAGATATGTATCACTTTGATATTGTGTACTTCGTTTTTTTTTTTGTATTAGATAGTTGAACGCGTTTGCTATTTTCTTGGTCACGTGGGTGTTGGACTGCGTTATATAAGCTGCTCATCCTTCTGAATAAATGTGTTGGTAGTCAGCGCCCTGTCCTGTCCACTTCTGTTCGTCCTTGTTTTTTTCGCGCTGCATTCTTTTTACCAATTAATTATAAGCGTCCTAAAAACGATATACCTCAGTTGTTCACGCTGCATAGGAGGTCATGCGAGTAAATTGAAACTCCCCAAGTTGCGGCCGTTGGTTGTGCTTATAACTGATATACTGAGAAGTAGAAAAGTGTACTGGTTTTCCATGTTCCTGTGATCCTGGGATTTGCAGTGGTTTTGTTTAAGCGCTTACTGTTGGCTCTAAAAAAATTCATACAGTGAAGCAGATGATGCGGAGAAAGTGAGGGACGCTGCTATTTGGTTGGGTTAACTTCCACGCAAGATTACCGGTGGGACCCTCTTTCGTGCTAGAAAGGGAATTAAGGCTGGCTGATGCCATACATCAAGAACTTTCTGAATGTGTATGTCTATTCCGCTGCCCTGATTGACTAGCTACATCCTGATGCTACGGTGATTGACAGACTGGATAACGCCACCCACTTGCACAGTCTGAACACGTCAGCGGCTGTTCCACTGATACTAACGCATACTATACCGCATCAATCGAAACTCATCACCTGTAATATTTTAAACGAATTGGTGTGAGTTAAATGAATGACCTCAATACATCGGGTGGCGGTGGCAGGTTGCTGCACAAGGCTGCTCATACAACTGTCTTGAATTTTCAGGTTAGTTGGTCTTTTCTTATTTTTGTTAAGCTCTCATTGCCCGTCGCTACCACTGCGATGAAGCTCTACTTACCCTCACTTGTAGCAAATGACATTTAAGGGTTACATCGCCGTACTTCTGAACCTTGCAAGGTGCTTGTAGTCCTGATCCATTATGCCAACAAATCCACCAAAGCAGACTGTATTTCAAAGCGGAATGAATGCGAAGATGACATTCGATTTTTTGATAACTTCACTGCTACCAGCTAGAATTTCCTGCAGCTCGCTAAAATGAAGGCTAAAGAAATTAAATACACTTTCGTCTGGACTAAGGAAGGAAAGACTTATGCTCGAAAGCAACCAGGAGGACGAGCCATAAGAATCGCTTGCGAGGAGGACATTCATAAGAATGTTTAAGTGCTGTAGCTGCGAGGCTGCGCAGTACACCTGCTCAAAGATGGCTTATTTTACTTCCGAGTCTTTTATTGACATTCTCAATAATGATGTTTATAATCCTCGCAACACGCTATCTTTTTATGAATTGAAATGTCAGGGCCTAAATAAAAAATCGAAGGAAGTAGAAGCCGAATTATTCAACTTGACCTTAGTTTTGACCTTATTGCTTTCACTGAAACATGGTTTGCCTCATATGCAAGAGTTCCAGAGTTTGCTGGTTACAAACCAATTTCGGTATTCTGAGTTAGAGAGCGTGGTGGTGGTGTATCTTTATATGTCAAAAGTCGTTTGTGCGTTGAGATCTTGTCCTCAAGGTAATTCAGACAACTTTTTCGGTTCATTGATTCTTTTATGAAGTTTGCAAGCGGCGTATCGTTTTGTTAAGTTATTTCAATATTAACTTTGTGGAGGATAACCCTCTGAAGATCAGTTTAAATCAAATAATGTTGTCTATTTTTTGTGACAATGTTTTTTAATTGCCAACTCGCATTTAACTGCTCTCTGACACATTCATTGATTTGTGTTGCACTAATTTCCCACCCGATAGCTGCATACCAGTTGCTTTTTCTTCTGCGTTTAGTGGTTACTTGCCTTTCTTTTCAAATTTTTTGTTGAGACGACCAAATCCAATATTCCCGTACATGCGCGGAGAGTTTATAATGAAAAAGGCAGCTCCAGATTTTTTCACTTCATGTCTACAATTAATTGGGGGATGCATATCATGAAGATGACTCGTCCAGTGCCTATGTTATATTTATTGAGAAACTGCATGAATGTTGCGACGCTGCGTTCCCAACCAAATCTATAAAGAACAAAGGAAGGCTAGAAAATAATAGATGACAGGAGCGCTTTTGAAACAAGTGAGACAACATAATAACATGTTCCCTCGTTTTTTGGAAACGCGGTGCCCGCATGATTTAATTAAGTGTAAGAAACTTCGTGACAAATTAAACTCAGATTTAAAAAACGCTAAATATTCTTTCTATATTAATGAGTTTTCGTCTAAATCACACAACCCTAAATTACTTTGGCAATTAAAGTATTAACCTCATCATGAGGAACAGCAAGAATGATCTTTCCTCTGAGCTAAAATTCAACGGGGTGAATTATGCTGGAGTCTCGATTGCCAATATACTCAATGAACACTTTTTAGCTGCCGGATCATACCAATCTTCTGTTAGCTGTCACTTAACTTGGACAGTAGACCCATACTTGCCCTCTTGTAGGACTGATCCTATATTTTTGTCCCCTACTTCAGTAGGTGTTGTTGCTGGCATTAATGCTTTTAGAAACGCGTTCTCACCTTTAGATGATGGCGTTGCGGTTTTTCCTATCAAATGTGCTGGTAATAATTTTGCTGGTCATAGTATATATGTATTTAAGAAAAAAACTCAAGATTGCTTTTCCCCCTGCATAAATTTCAGCTATCTATGTATGCTAAGTTTTTGTGCGTTGTTTCCTTTTCTACCCGAATGTGCATATTTCGAAAATGTTTTTTTTTTACTGCTAATAATTGTTCAGCATATTTTGTATTGTTTACCGTTGTTCACTATTTCTATGGTGGTAATTTTTGTTTATTGTTGTGAAAGTGTGTGCTTTTTTGTTGTGCATACGGCCACCATTGTTCAAGGTGTATAATTCGGGGTGCAGGCCTCGCCAGGAGGCATGCTTCGTCTTCCTCATTTAGCCTCACGTCGATGCTATAGCGTATAATATGGCAAACATACCACTACTACTGCTACTACTACTACTAAACCAGTGCTGCATATAAGGGGCAAAAAATGGCTAGGTATCTAAGCATCGCAGAAGGTAGCGCACTGATAGAGAGGAGAACGCTGCAGGCGCCTCGCAAGCTGGACTGAAAGTGGCCTATCGGCTTATATAATAATAATAATAATAATAATAATAATAATAATAATAATAATATAATAATAATAATAATAATAATAATAATAATAATAATAATAATAATAATAATAATAATAATAATAATAATAATAACAATCAATCAATCAATCTTTATTTTTCGGTGCCCAGGAACAACCCAAAGGTCTTGGTGCTGGTACACCATTCACACGCACAAAATGTACATTTATTTCACTACAAAGGAAGACACTCAGGGGAGGTAATGCAGCAGTCACGGCGATAGAAAAAAAAAAGACATATAAACTAGGCGTGACAGCAAGCATGAAGCAAAAAAGCGAAAACAAGAAAACAGCGAGAACAGCGGTAAATGAAAACGGCTAGAACAGGCAACAGACATATAAATAACTAATGAAACAATAAACAAAGAGAATGAACGACCGATAACAGCCAAGTACAGCATATAGCAAAATACAAACAAGAATAAAGCCAATACTAATATGAACGAATATGAAACCTCTGAAATACAAGCTAGAAATACAATCATACACAATAAGAAACGTAATTAGTGAACGCGTTACAGACAATCAGGCGTGAGTATACAGTATTAAAGAAATAATATTAATGAAAACAAGTACACGTGATGAACAATTAAGGAGAGAAAAAACAATATAATACCGGTGCAAACGCACAAGTGTTGTAAAGACAAAATGCATGAAAGGGGAAGTTATGTATGAGAAAAAGAGTGCTCAAAGTGGAACGTCACGGACATCCAATATAAAGGAAGGGAGAGAATTTTCGAATATATCTAGGTGAGGACAAAGAGAATTAAACAACTTCTGCATTCTGTCCAGAGGGGAGAGGGAGTGCAGGAGCGCAGTAACTTGGAATGGTCTGAATTCCCTTATGCTCTTTCGCGGTACACGCAAAAGGATACGCGCTAGGAGCTGAGGGCATAGAATGTGACCATGAAGAAGTTTATACAAGAAAATTATATCTGCCCTCACGCGACGGCAGCTAAAAGAAGGAAGCTGCAGTGAGTTACTCCGTCTGGGACGAGAGCTGGAAGTTTTGCAAGAAAACCGATGTTGAAATATGCGTAAAAACTTTAGCTGAACTCTGTCGATTTTTTCACAGTTCGACTGGCAAGTGCCGTTCCAAACAACAGACGCATATTCCAAAAGCGGCAAGCATATGGAGAGGTAGAGCTTTAAGAAAGGAAGTGGGGATCGAAACTCTCTCGAAAGCCTGCAGATGAAGCCGAGTGTACGCATAGCCCGTAGAGCAATGCGTTTTGTATGAGAGGAGAAGCTGAGGCTACGGTCGAAAAGTACGCCGAGGTCATTAATTTCATCAACCCTGGGCAGCGGCCTACCATTCACAGAATAAGAGTAGAGAAGACTGTGCGTTTTACGCGTAAATGAAACAACCTTGGTTTTAGATGAATTGAGAGTGAGCCCATTCTTCAAGCACCAATCAGAGAAGGCGGATATGTCAGATTGCAATGACAAGCAATCGTGAAGAGTATGTATTGCCTTGAACATTTTTATATCGTCCGCATAAAGGAGAAATGAGGAGTTTTTGACCACGGAGGAAACGTCATTGATAAAAACAGAGAACAGAAGCGGGCCTAATACCGAGCCCTGAGGAACTCCGCTGGTTGGAGTGTAAACAAATGAGGTCTGTCCATTTACACTGTCAAAGCAGGACCGATCAAGAAGATAGTTGCGTAGGAGGGCTACAATTGAAACGTCGATCTCAAACAGCAGAAGCTTTTGAAGAAGTAATGAGTGAGTAACAACGTCGAAAGCTTTGCTCAAATCACAGTACACAGCGTCTACCTGACTCCTCTGAAGGACTTCAGCTGATGTATACGTCATAAAAGTCACAAGGTTAGTTGTAGTAGAACGACCTTTTATGAAACCATGCTGATTATGAATGATTACATTTTTGAGGTGGAAGGAAAGTACTTTGTGCAAAGCTAATTCAAAAAGCTTAGAGGTTGCACAAAGAAGAGAAATGGGGCGGTAGTTCGAAACATCAGATTTGTTTCCTGATTTGAAGACAGGGAAAACACGCGCCGTTTTCCACACGCGGGGAAAGGCAGAATTTTTCAAACAGTTATTAAATATCGTGGTTAAAACAGGGACGAAGGTACTATTGAAGGCTTTTATTATGGCGGCTGGAATGCCATCAGGTCCAGGGGATAAAGATGGTTTCAAACACTTACTAACTTCTCGTCGAGAAGAACGGAATTATGTGCGCCAGCTGGAAGGCACACGGAGTCGAAAAGTGGAGATTTGTACACGGAGGAAAAGTGTTGAGCAAAGCCGTCAGCGACATTCCGAATTTCATTCCCATGAGAGTCAACTAAGTGAATATGACTATCAGATTTATTCGAACGCTTGCGAACGTATCGCCAGAATTCAGTAGGACGATTAGAGGCACTTTTCTCTAAATAATCAAGATAGGACTCATGATCCCGCTTGTACAGGCGTTTGCAAAGGGAACGCAAGCGGCGAAATTCATCTGCCCATGTATCCAGCCCAGGGCGTTTCGCTTTATGGTGGGCCCGCTCCTTAAGTTTCAGCGCTGTTCGAAGTTCCTTGGAAAACCAGAACGGAAACTTGCTGCGAGTAGGAGTGTGCATAGGTATGTACTGGCGCATACCATTGAGAACTATTTCAGTGAAGCGACTGACTTGTTCGTCAACATCGCTGATTTCGCTTAAAACAGACCAGTCGACAGAAGAGAAGAAACCGAAGAGACCAACATAGTCGCCAAGTGCGTAAGCGAAACGGGGGGAATTCCCCGCACGATTTGAATTAGCAGAAGGTGGGACAGAAACCGAAGCCGTTATTAGAATTGGAGGATGAAATTTGTCACAGCGAGTAAGTGAGATGTCAGATGACGAGACTCGAACATTTTCAAAATTAGATAAACAAATGTCAAGAACATTACCACAACAGTTTTCAATTAAATTGTGTTGCTGCAAGGTGTTAAAAGCTATGAAATCTAAAAGCCGGTTGCACTTACTAACTACATAATGATTGTTGTGTGAATATGTAAAGGTATTCCAGTTAATACCTGGAGTATTAAAATCCCCTAAAATGAGCAGTTTGTGCTTGCTATGAGAAGTGATAACATATTCAATAGAATGTAGTACATCATCGTAGGCAGGAGGAGGCAGATTAGGGGAAATATAGAAAGCTGCCAATAAGAGTTTTTGATGTCGAGTTAAAGTGAGCTCTAACCAGACAGATTCTTCGATGGTTTCCAGGTCGGAACGCCGAACGCACTGCACGGAACTGTCAATAGCAATGAGCACTCCCCCTCCCTTTTGTTTAGAAGCTGATTCAGGGCGGTCACTTCGAAAAACAGAATAGTTATTAGGAAAGAAGTCACCTGAGTTAACTTCGCTAGACAGCCAGGTCTCAGTAATTACAACAGCCGAGTAACAAGAGGCTAATGCATTAGAAAAAAATACAGGTCCCTTAGTCCGAAGACCTCGGGCATTTTGATAATATATATCCAAGTTAGGGTTGACTGCGATCAACCGTCAGCTCGGAAGGATGCAACATACCATCCAGGAGCTTTCCACGAAAAGCCTTGAAGATGCAGCCCGTAGGCCACATCGAAGGGTCAACAAGCTGATCGTAAAATTCCGCGCTGACTGTGAGGTGGAAGGACGAGTAGGAGTCATATTTCGTTTTCAACTGCCGGCAGGTTAGGGGGGTGACGTTCACGCACTTCAGATGGTTCGTCAGATCAGCCGACGTTGTCTCAGGGCACAGCTTGGAGACGAAAATAGCCTTCGGGCGCTTCTGAGGTCTGGCGACGTTCAGACTGGATGAGCTCGACGAGCCAGTGATGGCTGGGCTTCGGTGCTTCTTCTGCGCCTCAGGCGAATTAACTACAAGTGGGGGGACAGATACAGATGTCGGGCAGGTGGCCAAATCAACAGGTGCCATCCCACAGTGAAGGGCAGCAGAGTAGCTCTTGGATGGCTGGAACATACGGGAAGGACTGCTCGCGGACAGGGGCTCGACGAAAGGCGGATCACGCTGCGATGAAGCAGGGCGCCTCGCAAGCTCCTCGCGTAAGCTGCGAACATCAGCCCGCAGAGAGGCAACGACCTCAGCCTGGAGAGCGAGCGCCCGCGAGTTGTCACCACGAAGGCGCTCATTCTCCTCCCGCAGCTGGGCGACCTCGTCGCTCAGAAACGAGATTCCTTCAAGTGCGTCGAGGAGGAGAGCCCGAAGGGAGGCAAGCGCACCGTCAGGTTCGCCCGTCGGGGAGGAAGCGAGGGAACCGGTCGGGTCGGTCGGGTGATGGGGCTGGTGGGCCGTGGAAGAAAGGAATGCAGCCGCTGACTCGCCACCGTCGCTAGGCTTAGCACCGCCGCAAGACGACAAACACAGATTGCACATGAATGGTCGCGAGCCGGACTTCAAAAGCTGCAGCTCGTCGTCACTCCAAGTGACACACTTCGCGTGTACACGTTTGTTGCAGTCGGCACAACGAAAAAACTGCTGCTTACCAAAAAACGGACGGGAGCACAGCACACATGCGTCCTTACTGGGCGCCATGTTGGGGAAAATAATAATAATAATAATAATAATAAAATAATAATAATAATAATAATAATAATAATAATAATAATAATAATAATAAAACATCGGCGAGATGTTCTAAAAGGGTGGAGGCGCGAAATTTTTGTTCCGTCTTTTTTTCTTTTAGGATGATGCATAAGACGCCAGTGACCGCGGATCCCCATGTCCCGTTGGCTTTGTCCACAGAGAATATTTTTAATTAATGTTATTCGAATATGCAGCTTCGGTTTTTGCAATGGAATGTTGGCGATGACATCAAAAGTAAAACTTAGGCCACGTGAGGCGCTCAGAAAAAGCAAATAAATGCCTTTCCGTTCTCTCTATGTAGTATTGGCTATTTTAACGACCTAGAGGGAGCGCCTCGATCGATGCTATATGGCTGCATTACGGAGGAATAACGATGGGATAAGCTGAGGTTTATTAGGGCCTGTTTTAAAATTTAACGTATTTAACAAAACACATTTAAGGTACATTGCAGCATATTTGATATATAAATGGTTGCGTTTACACAAATGGCAAAAGGAAAGCACTGCCTCGTAAGCAAAAAAAAAAAAGTTCCAGAGAGTTCCCGAAAGGTTTGCCCAGCTGAGTTGTAACTGCACGCCGTTCATCTTCTACGCCCTCATCATTCCTTTTTTCGATCGCTGCGGAACGCTCGCCTTTCAAACAGAATAAAAAGCCGGGCGAGTTGGAGGCTGTTTGAGGCGTATTTGTGGGCCCAAACTTTACAATGACGCAGAGGGAAGACACATGACACCCGCCTTTTGCTCCTTGCATCGAGCTTTACAGGCAGCTGTCAGGAGTGCAATAACATGATTGCGTCCAGCTCTCTTCCAATAACACAATCACTCAATCCTCGAGAGAGTTGTTTTCACAATGTACGCAGATCAGACAAAACTGAACGGTGAAGAGGGCGCACCATTCTTACACGGCGCATGAAAAGCGTCATTCGCTGCCAACACGGGATTTTTTTCTGGAATGTACGTAGTATATAAAGAATGGCCATTTCTTCAACGTCATGTCTCGTGAAATTTTTTTTTCACCTCGCTCAAAGCAACTCTGTGTCATTTCGGACATGTTCGTACAGCGGCCTTGCGCAAGCTTCGCTCGCGTGGTCTGGGCCGTCGACTGACGCGCAACGTTCGCAGGGCATGCAGCCTCCATATCGCTCATGTCTCGCCTGCTTTGAGACAGCCTTGCGTAAAGACGGCGTTCAGTCCCCCCCCCCCCCCCCCCCTCTCCCCCATCCCCCTGCCAGGAGGCAACGCGCATACGCTTTCAAGCCTTGCATCGATCTCGTTGCTTTCGACATCCGTGCGTCTTTGCGCGCCGCGTGGTGCCCGGCCTTCCGCGCTTTCTTCAATCTTTGCCGGCCTCAATATTGCCTCGCCGTCAAAGCTGTCGCTTGGGCCAGAACACGTGGCCGCTTTTAAAGAGAACATTTTATAGCCCCTCTCCCGAACTTTGACGCCATATGGGGCGGTGCACGGTGCGGCGAGGTCTACAGCGGCGTTGCTGCTGCCCTGCATTTTACAGTGAACTACGGCGCGTCACTCGCGAAAGTATTCTGTAACCACGTGACACAGGGCCGTTGTTTTCCACCGCTAAGCCACAAAGAACAGCGGGCGCTGCTTTAGAATCGGGATATTTGATTTCGGAAATTGAATGTCATGACGGCGGAAACCTGTCGCAGGCTAACAGAAGGCTTTGGTGGGTTCACGCACTTCGAAGACGTGAGGGTCCGACGGTCGAGAGAGGAGGTCGTGACACATCACGAGGGAGGCTGCTGAGGCCGTTACTGCACGCGACAGCTGACCGGTGCGCATGCGTTGAGCTTTCGCAATGGGGAGTTTCGAGAATGGAGGTACAGCGAAGGGTGCGCGATCCGCCATCATTTGCACCGAAGGCACGCGGCGGTGCGTCAGTCGGGACTTGTTCATCATGATCATCGTCAGCCTAACCACGTCTACGACAGGATTAAGGCCTATCCCATACCCAGCCGATTAACCCTTTCCTGCGTCACCTGCCGCCACTTCATCCCCGCAAACTTCCAAATCTGATCTGCCTGAATCTCTGCCGCCGTCGGCTGCGCTTCTCTTCCATACTGCGTTATCATAAGGGATTAGCGCCTACCTGCTTTTTGCGTTAAATTCTCTGGACGCCCCACTCCAGTTGAAGCCAACACAGTGCTGTGCGCGTGTGTGATTTAATTCCTCTAAAATGAACTAATCACGCGCACAACCTGGACACATTTCTTATTGTGTAAATAGTTTGTACATATTACTTCTCCCCCTATTCTCTCTTCCTGTCCCCTCACCTCTTTCATTTCATTTCTCCATTATACCTGCTATCCTTTATTTCCGCTTCCCCAGCTCAGGTGCTTCAGTATCGATGGCAGAAGCCGGGGCTAGCAAAAATCTTTTCCTTCCTTTTTACTATTATTTTAATAAACAACCACTACCATGTGCCCGCCTCTTCTCTGTTTCAGCTAAGATTGAGAAGT
Source organism: Amblyomma americanum (assembly GCA_030143305.2). NCBI lineage: Eukaryota > Metazoa > Arthropoda > Arachnida > Ixodida > Ixodidae > Amblyomma > Amblyomma americanum. The sequence goes on along the minus strand of JARKHS020010414.1, from coordinate 10,031 downwards.
TATCTCAATGAGTTTCAAAGAGATCGGGTCTCGCGAATTTCCTCTCATTCCTTTTTAATGAAAAGCACGAAAAGCGATACCGCAAAGTTTGCTACCATCTCATCGCAATGTTTACGTGCGCGAAAACTGAACGATGCCAAATGTAGACTTCCTTAGTGTGCAACTCTGGGTACGAAGCAACAATTTTTCGTACCCAGAATAACGCACTACGGAAGTCAATCATGAAAAACGAAGGAGGACCATTCACAGCTTTGCTGACCAAATGTAGAACCGTTTGTTGCGTGATCGGACTGTTCTCGTGTGCTTGAGAGCAGAAGCGAATGTGTGCTGATGTTGCATAAGCTCATGCAAAGAATCATAAGGTACGCCCACAAAAGAGAACTGTGGAAGGCCAAAACATCGACAGCAGGAGCCAGCACAGTGTGGGCTGGTACTTGGTATGAACTGAAGAATCTGCAAGGGTGAGAATACAACGTAGCAGCACCTAAATGAGCCGAGTGAGCTAGGAACAGCTGATCTAAGAAAATGACTAAAGTAAATTACAACGCTTACGCTTTCTGCGTAAATCTTATCTTGAAATTCAGCGATACTAAGCAAACGGCTTTTTTTTAATTCCCTCCATCTTTCACCCCCAATTCTTAATTCCTTTCCGCGCGTTAAGGTGTACGTGTAGACAAACTCCGAGAACGGTACCAGCCCTTTAGCTTCGTTATTAACTACCGCTAACCTCTACGCAGACGCTCAATCTGCGGTAATTTGGAAGAGTGAGGAGGCTCTTGCCTGCAGCTTGGCTTTGAATCGTGTGTAACGAGTCATCAAAGAGATTAGACGATACTGGTATCGCTGAGTTCCTATCATCGCGCAGCAAGGCACTAACGTTAACACTTGTTATCTTTGAAGTGTGCGAGAGCAGACATGATGGTGGTATCGGGTAGCGCGTTTACGACAGCGTACCAAGCGCGGGCTCCCTGTTTTCAGCCAAGAAGCTGTCGGTGACTGTAGTCACGTAGGTAGCGATGCTAGCATCCCAGGAAGGCAGCGTCCCACGCAAAAAGGCCCGGCTGCTGTTTCGACGATATTAGAGAGATTCACCATAGCGGCGGCGTAGTAGCAGGGGCATCTGCCGGATTACACTACGGCACCTGCGCATGCACAGTGGCAGGTGCGCGGTCGCGAGGGACCACTGCGCGTGCGCAGGAGGCATACGCTAATCCGGTAGACGTCTCCGCTACTGCGCCGCCGCTATGCGGAATCTATTAGAGCGTTCTAACATAACGTATATCATCTACTGTCACCGCTTACCGTGGCCGCCAGTTGCCGATGCGAACGCGCAGATAGCGCTAGATGCCAGAACCCGGCCCGTCGGCATCATCTGCGCGCGCCTATTGGCGAATAGTGACAGTAACAAGGGACAGTGGGCAGTATTAGTTATGCTAAAACTCTCTATTGAGGACGAGAAACAGCCTCATGGGTGTACCGGTGACAGCTTTGCGTTTCGTCGAGACATCGCTGCGTTGGAAAGATTGTGAACGCCGCCTTCGTCGATAGGCTAAACTACTGCAGTTGCTTAGCATGGGCCAATGGGCGGCATTGCACTACATTGAAGTCGGCTTTGGTTTTTAAATTGAATGAATCTTTTTGTTCTGTCCCACGGTGTACTAGTTTTGCGGCAGGCAAACAGAACGATAATTGTTTTTCTTAGCACCAAACTGGCGGCTCTACAGCTGTATCTTGTTTCTGCGCGCTGCTTTGTGATTGCGAAGAAAACAACAACAACAAAAAACGGTACAAGGACAACCCACTCGGGCGATGCTTGATTGAAAGCCTTTGCTAGGCGATCCGGAGGACACCCGCAAATGAACGACATGATTAAATTATAGATCCAGCAATTAGTTGCTATAGAAGTTGCTATAGAAGCTAGAAACGCAAATAAAAAGTTTAAATTTCAAATGAGGGGGTATCAAAAAGGTCATGCAGTGAGTACAATACCAAGGCAGTGGAAGTGTGGAAGTCATAAGTTCCGTCTTCGACAGACGGAATGCTTCCTTGCCTCAAATTAAAATGAAGGCCCTAAGGGCGTGCAAAAGCCTTGAGTTGAACGCTCGATGCCACAGCATCGATTAAGATGCAGTGTCATTTTCCGTTTCTTCCTTGCGCCCTGTGCACAGTCTCGCACGCCTTGTTTAAACTAGTCATGAACGATTTCGCCCATAAGTCGATTCTTCTGAACGTCAAAATGTAGACCTAAATAGTCTTTTATGAAGCAGCGCTGTGACGCTCCTTGTGTGTGCTACGATGGTCCGCGTTCGACGGCGCGGCGTAGACGGAGCCCCCAGTGGCGGCAAAAGCACTCAAGGGAAAGCAATTCAGCTGGAAGAGAGGAGATCGGCGACAGCCGGTCTCGTTTTGGAAGCAGCCAGCACACATGTTTCTACTGTATATGGCTGCAAGCAACTTGAGTGGGATTGCTTTCAGGCCTGCCGCCATGGACCGCACGGAGAAGACCCAGGTGACAGCTGCGTCCAATTACCGAGCCATACTCGTTGAGAGTGAACGACCAAAACGAAGGGGTTTAAGCACAACCGGACCCCCTTTCCATAGTGTCGGCACGTGTCGAACGCCGCCGCCGCCGCCGCGGGGAGACGGGCGTTATCTTCTCCAATTGCCGTGACCGTGCCGGGGACAAAGGGCCTCGTTTCGGTGGGCCTGGCCCCGTGACAAGACGGCGGGCATCATCACCAGCACTCCCGAGCACATCCTAGGACAAGGGACCACTTTCCCGGCCTTTTGGTGACCTCGCGTTCCGGCCTTGAGTGCGAGTGTCATTTGATGGAGAACGGAGGTCGGTGACCCGCGGAAACCGTCAGCGGGCCAGAGACCGTCTACCACAGCCGACGCTACCTCGACGACAACCTTCTTTCCATCGGACTCAACACGTGACGGGGCGAGACCCTAAGTGTGGTGGTGTGTTTGTGCGCCCAAGTGAAAGCCCTAGGCCCCTCCCACTCCGGCGTGGGCGTCCTCAACCTAGGGAATGTGGGGAATAAGAAGGATATAAAAATCGACAAGGAGTACGGAAGAAACAACGCTCAGGACGACATCGTTCGCCAAGGGGGCCTTCAGCGCCGAAGCCCGACGGCGTGCAGCTTCTGCCAGCAACCGTTCGTGCTCAACTCCAGAGCCCCTCCATCGTCCCCATGAAGTCGTCGGCACGTAAGCTCGGACACCCCAGACTCTGATGTATAATCATAATCATGTATAATTATTGAATATATCTGTTTGTTTAAACTGAGCCATACGGTGTCTCTTTGCCTCTCCGTCCCGTGTGGACCTGCGCATTATGGGGGGTCGTCACACTGGTGTCAGAAGTGGGGCCTCAAAAGCAAGTGTCCTCTGGATGCTGCGACATTCAAGACTTCAAAATTGTAATCAAAAGGGAATCACGTGACTGATTGTGGGACTTTTACCCCCATTTGAGAGGCTTGAGGCACCAGAGGGCTTGAGCGAAAAAAAAATGTCTGTATCTGAGGGAGCTCCCATTCCACAGCCGTCGCTCGGAGCAAGCATGCTGGCATTAGGAAGCGTCATTCCGACGTTTACGGGAGATAAGACAGGGGTTCCAATCTGCGATTTCTTTTCCATGCTAGAAGAGATTGGGAAAATGGGGGGATGGTCCGATGCTCAAATGCTGGGAATGGCGAGGTGTAAGATGGCAGGAGCTGCTCATGATTTTGCATGGCGAGACGAAAAAGTAAAATCCACAAAATCATTTGCGGAATTTAAGAAGCTCGCGTTTGAGCATTTCGACACTGAACCACGTCACGTGCCTGTACAGAGGTTCCGTGACGCCGGACAGATGGTAGGGGAGGACGTGCGAACGTTTGCGTCGCGGCTTCAGCGCTTAGCGCGCGATACGTTAAGCAGGGAGGAGGAAGGAGACCAGCTAAAGAAGAAATACGCGGAGGATATACTTAAAGAGGAAATGACCGCTTTGTTCGTGGCTGGTCTGCAAGACCCCGTGCGCCGGTTCGTGCTCTCGCGCAAGCCGAGCAATTTCGACCAAGCCGTGGCGGCCGCATTGGATGAGGAACGAAATGAGGCGTTAACGACAGCCACAGCGAGAGTACGCGTCATAGAGAGAGCGGTTTACAACCCTGAGGTTGCTCTCTTGACAGAGCGGTTAGATCGCTTAGAACAGCTGCTATCTCAGCAGGTGGACCGCCAGGTTGAAGCGCGCGCTCCACAGCGCCCATTCGCTGGAAACCGGAGACCGCCACAAGCTACAGGCGCGGTATGCGAGATTTTGAAGAAATCGTATGCTTCGCTTGCCAGGGTCGCGGACACATCGCCAGGTTCTGCCAAAACGTGCGCCGTGGGGAGCCACAAAGAGAAGCAGGCGAGACACGCCCTAAGCAAGCCTACAGCGGGGCTCCAGATACCGAGACAAAAAACTAGATAGTCCTCCCCATCCTGAGGAGCGTGGGGAGGGAGCAGTGGATGATGAGGTGGTGGTGGTTTGTGTGGCCGACGAGGCATGTCCTGTTGTGCGTTGCAAGTTAAATGGTTGTTGCGTGGAATTGTTGATAGATACGGGGTCAAAGGTGACGTTGCTTAAGGAGAGCAGTTTTAACACGTTTCGAAGGAAGGGGGACTGAGAGGTGTTGGAAGCGTCTGGTGGTATGGCAACCAAATTTGTAGGCATAACGGGGGATCCTCTTGGCATAAGTGAACTCTACCGGTTACACTTCTCTCTCGGCGGAATTGCATTGGAGCACCCCTGCTACGTATGCCCGGACACGGTGTCTCTGCCAAACGGAGTGTCAGGTATATTAGGGCAGGATTTTTTGAGAAAAGGGAAGGTAGTAGTCTCATTCTCTGAGGAAGAGGTTAATGCGGGCGGCTCAAAAGTTCCGTTTTTGAACAGGAGATGGGCTGAGATTCGCATTACTGATATTGACACCTGTCAAACAGTGGGATCATTGGAGAAGGTATATTCGCGGGTTGCCGTCAGGCTGGTCGATGAGGCGGTCGTCCTTCCCTGGTCGGAGCACATTTTGTACGCGTGTGTGCCTTCAGATGTAGAGAGCGGCGCCGTGGGAGTGCTTGAGCCGGTCGACTCTCTCAGCAATGGCCTGAAGGCAGCCGCGTGCCTCGTGACAGTTAATGGCGCCCACAGAGTGCCCCTACGGGTGGTTAACTGTAGCCAGCAGCCACTGAGCCTTCCCAAGAACAAAACATTGGCTTTCTTCACCTCTGCAATAGAGAAACGTGAGCCCACCGATACGGTACTCGCAACTGTAGAGCATGCTAGTCCTTCGGCTGCTCTAAAGGCGTCGTTCGATCTTTCTCACGTAAAATCCAGGAAGAGGGAGGCTCTGGCTGGTTTGCTGAACGACTACTCGGAGGTATTCGCCGCGTCCAACCTGGATTTGGGCTGCTGTGGCGTTATAAAGCACAGGAGAGAAACCGGCACTTCATCGCCCGTTTACCAGCGTGCGTACAGGATTCCTTACTCCCAACGTGAGGAGATGGAGCGGCAGGTGCAGGACCTGATTGATCGCGGCATTGTCGAACACTCAAAGTCACCCTGGGGAGCACCAGCACTATTGGTGGAAAAGCCAGATGTCTCGTATCGATTGGTAGTGGACTACCGCAATGTGACATTCCGTGTGTGCTACGAGGATCCACGTTCGACGGCGCGGCGTAGACGGAGACCCGTGACAGCGGCATCATCAATTACCCAGCCATGCTCTTTGAGTGACGACCAGAACAACCGGACCCGCCGCCGCCCCGGGGAAACAGGCTTTATCCTCCCCAATTTCCGGGCACATTCCAGGACAAGGGAGCTGTCAGCGGGCCAGAGCGCGCCGTACCACAGCCGACGCTATGCGCTACCGCGAAGACAACATTCTTTCCCTCCCCCCCCCCTTTGTCGTGGGCTATCGCCGGGAAGGCACCCACAGCTTCCCAGAAGGGCCGTGACGGACACCTGTCATGGCGGACAGGCAGTACTCGCCAAGAATGTGGAAAGACAGGCGCTAGTGAATTAGCTCCGAAGAGAGAGCCTGTGTATACTCTCACTTGAGAGAGAGTGGTTGCGTTTTTGTTGTTTATTTAGTTTGTATTGTTAACAGACTCTGGGGTCGAGGCTAAGCCCAACCCAAGGGGTGGTCTCCATCTCGCATGTTATTTTGGATTGGAGAATTGATGCTTTGGGCGGGCCACTGGAAATGACCGCCCTTAGTCCTTTGTTAATCAAGTGCTTAAAAGCGCATGTAAACGGATGCAGTTCAGTCTGAGCTGGGGCTCCGTGCTTAGCATGTAATGTGATGCTACTTAGGCACTAACCTGCCCGGTCGATGAGTAATGTAGTGCAAAGTTTGTTCTTTTGTAAATTCAGTTCTGCTTTTTCCAGTTTAACTCTGCATATGTATGTTGTAAAATATGCTCTGCTGTCATCATCTACAAGCTCGCCTCCTGTTCATCTTCCAAGCCGAACGACACTAGAGGAAGGGTTTGTGAACCATCCTCGAAGAAACGGACGACTATTGAAATTCTACTGCATAGAGCTGAGGACGACACCGTTCGCCAAGAGGGCCTTCAGCGCCGAAGCCCGACGGCGTGCAGCTTCTGCCAGCAACCGCTCGAGCCCAACTCCGGAGCCACTCCATCGCCCCCATGAAGTCGTCGGCACGTAAGCTCGGACGCCCCAGCCTCTGATGTATAACCTTAATCATGTGTAATTATTGAATATACCTGTTTGTTTAAACTGAGCCATACGGTGTCTCTTTGCCTCTCCGTCCCGTGTGGACCTGCGCATTATGGGGGTCATCACAGCAAACTAAATGCCGTAACTCGCATCGATCCATACCCCATCCCCAATATACAGGAGACGCTTTCTCAGCTGGGCTCTGCCAGGTACTTCACGGTAGTGGACATGGCGGCGGGATTCTGGCAGATAGCAATGGATCCGGCAGATGCCGAGAAAACGGCATTCAGCACGCCCTCAGGGCACTATGAATGGAAAAGAATGTCGATGGGTCTGGCCAACAGCCCTGCTGTCTGGCAGAGAACCGCTGATGTTATCCTGGTAGGTCTTCTGGGGAGGTTGTGCTTCGTGTATATGGATGACATAATCATATACAGTGACAGTTTTGAGAACCATTTGCACGATATTGAGCAGGTTTTGGTGCGACTAAGAGGAACGGGTCTCAAGCTGAAGCCCTCTTAGTGCCAATTCCTCAAAAACGAGGTGAAATACCTCGGGCACGTTGTTTCAGCTGACGGCGTGCGACCGGACCCTGAGAAACTAAGGTGTGTCTCGGATTTTCCATCCCCGACTAGCGTCCGCCAGGTCCGGCAGTTTCTCGACCTGATCGGTTACTACCGAAGGCACATAGAGGAGTTCGCCAAGCTCGCTAAGCCGCTCACCGCCTTAACAGCCAAAAATGTCGCCTTTCGCTGGGACGAAAACGCGGAGGATGCTTTTGGGGCCCTGAAAAGGAATCTAATGAGTGCACCGCTGTTGCGCCACCCGGATTTTAATTTGCCCTTCGTTATGGCCACAGATACGTCAAAGTTCGCAGTTGGTGCCGTGCTATCTCAGGTTATCGAGGGCAAAGAACATCCCGTTGCTTTTGCTAGCCGACACCTGAGCCCCACAGAGCAAAAGTACGGAGCTACGTAAAGGGAGTGCCTCGCCGTTGTCTGGGCAGTAAAGTACTTCAGATGCTACCTTTACGGCCGCAAATTCAAGCTAGTCACAGACTGCCATCCTCTGAAATGGGTAATGAGTGTCAGGGACCATAGCTCGCGACTCGCTAGATGAAATCTACACCTGCAGGAATACTGCTTTGAAGTGGAGCACAAGTCAGGAAAGACACATCTGAATGCTGATGCACTCAGCCGCACAGCTGCCGTGGCAGCTATAGATGAGTTTGTCACCGTAGTCGACCCCGCCGAATTACGCACAGAGCAGTGCAAAGATCCTGATCTGAAGCGAATAATCGAAAGCTTAGAGGGCGCGCCGTCTCACCCCGAACAGCTAGGTTATTTCATTGGCAAAGACGGCACCCTGTGTCGGCGCACGAGGCCAACCAGGAAAGGGAGACCAGAGAAAACCGCTTGGGAGAGAGTCGTCATACCTCGGTCGTGGACAGAAAGGGTTCTTCGCGCGTTTCACGATGCGCCATGCGCCGGTCATTTTGGCATAGCGAAGACACGCAGGCGTGTGGAGTGTTTGTACTTTTGGAGTGGCATGCGACAGGATGTTAGAGACTACTGTGCGAAGTGTCATTCCTGCCTCGAAAGAAAAACACCCAAGGGACGAAGACCAGCTCCAATTCAGCCGTTCCCTGAGGTTTCGGCTCCCTTCGAGCGGACAGGTATGGACATAATGGGCCCATTGCCCACGACCCCTTCCGGAAACAGGTACATTTTAGTATTTGTCGATCACCTTTCAAAATACGCGGAAGCGGTAGCACTCCCAGATCAGAAGGCAGACACGGTTGCAAGAGCATTTGTCGAACAGATCGTGCTCCGACATGGACCCCCGAGGCAACTCTTGACAGATCGGGGAACGAACTTCGTGTCGCAGCTAATGAGGAGAGTTTGCGAGCTGCTTAAGATCGCTAAGAAGCAGACAACACCGTACCATCCGGCTTGCAACGGCGCGGTGGAGCGACTGAACCAAACCGTGGCCGGGTTCCTGTCGCATTTTGTTTCGCGCGACCAGCGGGACTGGGACTTGTGGCTCCCGTATGCAATGTTTGCCTACAATTCCGCAGCACACGAGAGCACGGGCGAATAGCCATTCTTTCTTCTCTACAGCCGAGACCCGGACCAGCCTAGTGAAGTGCCAGAGGGCCCCCGTCGTGTCCCATACGCTTCACTGGACGACTATAAGGTTGAGCTAAAATCGCGCTTGCAAGTGGCGAGGGACATCGCAAAGGAGGCCTTAAAGAAAGCGGCGAAGCGCAGGAAGGAGGTGCACGATCGCAGTGCTAGAGACGCGCCGTTTGATGTGGGGGACAGCGTGTACATTGAAAACTGCCAAAGGCAGATTGGGCTAGCTCGTAAGTGCCAGACGAAGTGGAGAGGACCGTGCGAGGTTGTCGAGAAGCTTTCTCCGGTAAACTTCAGTGTCCGAGACGTGAACCGGCGCTTGATAAGGATACATGCAAATCGCTTCAAGTCGGCACCGGTTCAGTATTCACGAAATGAGGAAAGGGAAAGCGCGGATTTTGATGGGGACAGAAGTGAAGCGGAGCGCGCAGATAGTTCGCAAGAAACGCCCTCTCCTGCATTTGTTCGGCAGGCGCCAGAGGTGACGGCCGGAATGCCACCGGATTTACTTCATGCTTTGCTAGAATAAGAAGAAGCGCGCGAGGTTGCCGCGCAGATAACGCCAGGAGAGGCTCCTGCCACGAGCCCTCGCGAGTCTCCAAGCAGACAAAGCGTCACAGACTTACTTGGTATGACTCATGAAGGCCGATATCCGCTGCGAAATCGGAAAGCTAAGTCGGACTAATGGCGTAAACAGAGCGGAGTTGTGAACTGGTTAGAATTGTGTAATGCCGCAGCTTATAACATTGCTATGTGCTTATGTGTTAAGATATCGGAGTTGGTAGTTAAGCCTTTCTGTCATTAAGTAACACCTTCACAGGAGAGCATGCGGAGCGCATGCAGAACCTGCCCTACTTCCTTTCGTTATCTATATTTTTGTCTGTGCCGTGATCGTGCTAGAAGTGGGAGCTCCTTTGTAACTGTGGTAAATTTATTTTGTCCAGTTTGGACTAGAAAGGAGAGGATTGGGTGCTGAGTTTCATGTTTATCTGTAAAAGAAGATCAGTGCTGCCCCTGGAGACGCCAGTTATGACAGCTGAGGCATATGGTGTTGTGCAGTGGTGTTGAGTGCAGCGAAAAGTGTTTTGTCGGACGCATTGTGCGAGGCGATTCAGAAAGAGAAGGGGAGCTGCATGGACTCAAATGTTCGGAGAACATTCTTCTGGAGGGTGAGCGAGTGTGACGTT